>CM035417.1:77841589-77904089 GCA_020310875.1 Ceratopteris richardii | reverse complement strand
AAATAGTTATTGTAGTCATACTTTAATTAAATTCAACTTTACCTTATAATTATATTTTAAATACATAATTATTAATTATTCATATAGGTACATATATATACATAATTTATATATATATATATATATATATTATTTTTCCATATATATATTAATTATATATATGTAAATATAGTATATATTTAAACTAACATATGTATAGTTATTAACTTATTTATTATTAAAGTTCCAGGAACAAAACTAAGCACTTGATAATACACATGCACTTTTAATGAAGATGCACATTTATATATTATGGATCTGATACACAATTATTAAACCCTATAGACCCAAACATATAGACACACTTTGAATTAAATTAATATATATACATGTATATGTTCTCTTAAGAAACACCAAACAATTCATAGGTTTAGTTGAACTCATACACATCATGAACTCCTATATATATTCATGCTTAGGAAGGCAAAAACTCATAAACACAAAGACATAGGTGCAGACATATGTTTTTTAAGTATATATATGCAAACACATACATAAGACATAAACCTTCATTCATATTCACATTCATAGGCACATAAACACATACATAATTAAGTGCATTTTACATATATAAATATAGGTACACAACCCTATAATCATAGTTATCCTCATATGATCCTGGACACACATAAACTCACTTAGTAATCTCATAAACATATAAATGAACATAAGAATGAAGAGCCCAAGTAAGGGTGTGATTAATCCTCCATTCTAAATATAGTTTCTTCTTTTTCCTGCAGGTATCCAAGAGAAGAATTTAGTCAATTTAAACTAATGCATTACAAAAATATGTGAGAGAGATATCAACTAATTGACTTTAAATCAAAATATTTTAATTTTTCTATATGTTAACTCGAGTGAGGAAATCCTTCCGACATCTGCCCCCACCAAACCTGCACATCGTCCTCGATGGGCCAACCTGCAGTTCAATGGAAAGGAGTATCAAATTCTTTGGTAAAATCTATAATTTAATTCTAAATAATATTATATAAAAAATATGCTTTTAATTTCTGATTATGTTTCTGATAATAAAGAGAAATTCTAAAATTACATAAATATGAATTAGAAATCGTTTCGATCATTGCATACAGTCAAAAATACAAATTTAGAAAATGTTATAAAGGTCATTTAGATAATCGAGGTACTTACTATTCCATTAACCTTGTTCTTAAGGAAAATTTAATTTATATAACTATGTTTTCTTTTATTTGTTAGACGTCTGCTATAAGATACATCTAACTAATTCTTATGCAGCAAACCTCTGCCTCATATAGCCCGCATAGTATTTCAGAAGTGGTTTCAAGACCACAACTGAGTCATATTTTTCTTTCTCTTTTTCTTTGTACTCTTTTTTTTCTTTTTTTTCTTTCTTTTTTCTCCCTTTTTTTTCCATCTTACAGTAGCCATTAATGTATTGCTTGATGTTCTCTTTTTTCTCTTTTCTTATTTTTCTTTGCAACTTTTTTGTTTAAGGGGAAGGGCTTAACCTCTAATCAGAGCAGAGGATCTAGAAATATGCTACAGCCAGAATTAGGATCTCATTTGCTAAACGGGTTCAGAAAATAAAGAAGTCTACTAGTATAAAGTAAATTTCTCTTTTACTAAGAGTCGCAGTTCAAGTGTTCCTCTCTCCTATCTTCACAACGCATTATAAGTTCCCTAAATCAGACTTTCAATTTATATACATATTCCTACTTTAATTTCTCGTTCATTATTTACGTAATTTTAATAAAGTTCCTCTTTATATTAGAAACAAATAAAACCCTATTTATGAAATGCATGAAGAGAAAAATAAATAATACGAATAATTAGAATTAATTCACCTGATATTCTTCGTCTTCATTTTCATCTTCCAGGAAGTCTTCGTCCAACTCAAACTTACTGCTTTCTCTTCTTTTAAACAACTTTATTCTTTTTCCTGCAATCAAATTTCTTAACACAGAACCATCAAATTCTCATAATTTATAAGTTCCTGTCTCAAAAACTGAAACAACAACATAAGGTCCGAACCAACGTTTAATTAGTTTACGGCATGCATCATATTGAGTATCAAAAGTACTATCATATACAAGCACCCAATCACCACTCTCTATTAGTTGTGGCCTTATTCAATGTTTCTTGTCAAAGTATATTTTATTTTTCAGTGGAGATATTTTTTATTTTTTAATTGCTTCTTTTATATTCTCGTTACCTTGTTTTAGTTGTTTAATCCTAAGCGCTAATAATTCCTCTCATGAAACATTATCTTTCCAATCTAAACTCATCCAATTAACTATCTGAATATGTACAGGAAATATCAGCTTCTAACAGTACATGAGTTCAGCCGGAATAAAACTAGTAGTTCTCGTGTACGTCATTCTATCAGCCCAAAGAACAAATGGGAGATATTTTTGCCATTGTCCAATATCTCCATGGCAAGCTTTCAAAATAGCCTTCACTATGGAAGGATGCCCTCGTTCTATTTTTCCATTTGCTTCTGGGTTATAGGCAGTCATAAGAGACAATCGAATTCCATGATGTGCAAAGAATTCTCTTGCCTCTCTAGCATCTAGCTCACCTCGATCTGCTACTACTTTTTCTACATATCCAAATCTGGATAATACTTCTTCTAAAAGGAATATGCATACATTATAAGTAGTATTGGAACGAAGTGCTCTGCCCTCGACGTGGTTTGTCAAATCCTCTTGTGCAAGAACGATGTATCTCATACCATTATTCTTTTAGGCATGGTCACAAGGTCGACTACCCACTTGTAATGAATACAAGGTGAATAGGTCGGGTGAAGGGGGTCTCTATGCTTGACAGAGGAATGTAATTGGCACGTAATACAAGTGCTCACAAATTCTTTTACAGTTACATACATCCTCGGCCACCAGTAGCTTTCCCTAATCTTCTCATACGTAGCTACAAAGCCTTTATGACCAGCCCAAAGGCTTTCATGCATCTCTTGCATAACTTGCACTTGAAAAACTTTTAAGCCTAGAACTCTTTGCGGGTTTTGTACCTTTCTTATAGCATGTCTCCAAAGATATCCATCTTTCAAGAAGAAATTGAAAGACTTCTTCTTGATGTTCCGGAATCGATTTGAAGACCAGGTTGGAAGAGGCTGAAACAAACTCAGATAGTATCCTATATCTCTCCACTCTCCTTCATAATCATCTTCTCTAAATCTCTCATACGTATAGGTAGATGTTTCATAATTTATTAAATTTATATGATTATATATTGCTTCACTATTATTGTCAAACTTTGCTCTTGAGAGCATATCTGCAATGGTGTTATGTTTACCGGCAATATGTACAAAACCAGGGTTAATAAATTTAATAAAGTTTATCCATCGTACATAGCTATATCTGGAGATGAACAATTGGCTATTAAACCTATTAACGAAAGACAATCAGTCTCTACTATTACATTAGCTCCTATAAAGTATTCTTTATCGGATTTTAAAGCTGTAACTAATCCCCATAATTCTCTCTTAATTTGAGGATAATTCCTTTGAGTATCATGTAAGATCTTCGCTCCAAAGCGAACTACGTATCTTTGCTCCTCCTCATCATCCTGCCCAATGACCCAGCCTATACCAATAGGACTAGTGTCAACAGTTAGGATTACAGGCTTATTTCCTGTAAAGTCAATACGTTTCAAAATAGGAGCATTGATAAGCAATTGCTTTAGACATCTCATTATTCTAGAATGCTCATTAGTCCAAAAGAATTTCTTTCTCTTTCTTAATAAATCATAAAGTGGGTTTGCTACGTGAGCAAAGTGAGGGATCCAGATGACATAGAAAACACATGCACCTAAGAATCTCCTTACTTCACTAACATTGCGACACCGCTCAGAAATCCTACTAATGCCATCAACTTTTGCTAGATAAGGCCTACGACCATAATGACCGCATAAATGTCCAACTATCAGCACTTCATTAACACCAAAAGTAGATTTCTCTAGGGAGAAAGTTAGTCCAACCTCTTCAAATCTTTCAAATATCTTTTCACAATTAGAAATATGGCTGGAGACAAACTTTCTACAACCGGATGAATCTAAACTTTCATCTTTTTCTTTTTCCACACACCGTTTTATTGGAATGTCATCAATAAAAGGCATCGTCACTTTTGGGATAAAGTCATGTAAGACCATATTCATAGCATTCATCATGTGTGCCACAGAATTCGTCGCTCCTTGTGGTAAAGTACACATGCGTACTAAACTCAAAGGAGTCTTCATCGTGGTCACATCTCGACTCTCAATAGCTAATTGAAACTGATCATACCCTGAATACAGGTCTCCCATTGAATAGATAGAGTGGCCGGCAAATGCTTTGGCAAACTCATCTACAGTGGGACCCGTTCCTACATTCCTAATAGTGACTTTATTCACAAGCTGCAGATCCTGATCTTCTCCTTTAACAATCTCATTAGCTCAGGTAAATGAGCCTTTGGGACTAGTATCGGACGAAGATTCCAAGGAATGTGTGGTACAGTGAAAATAATCATCGGAGCTACTAACTTTGGGTCTGCACATCCTATTTCGTGTGGGAATAAAGAAAATGCTTTACCATGATGAACAATCATCTTTGTAAACTGATCTTTTTCTATTTGAGCAAGAAATTCATCACCAAATTTAATATATTTCTTACTCTTCTCAGTAAACATATGACTTATCTTAGATCGATCTCTAAGTATAGGATCATCTGATACTCACCGAAATATAGCATGACTATCTTTGGGTAAGGGTTGAGCTATACTCTCTATTTTCATTTCTACAGTTTTGTATTTGGTTTCTATGTTAACTTCATGTTCTAGGATGAAATCACTAATAATCTTATATTCTTGAATAGAGTTAAGAATAATCAGATTTGATTCTAAATTTTGTTGAGAAACACTTTCCAGCTCTTCTAATAAAATAGAACTTTTTGAGAGTTCAATTATACACTCAATTTTTTCATCACTTGAAATTAATCCTAATTTTCTAAAATATTTTTCATTTTGTTTTCTAAATGTTTTTGTAAGATTTTCTTTAGTAATATAATGTAATCTAGTCGTAGGAGTACAAACTAAGTAATCTTCAAATTTATGTACATCATTAGGCGAGATCAAAACAATGTCCACTATTGTCCCGCTCAATAGTGGAGTCTGCTAAGTTCTTTCTATTTCTAGTGTGCTTTGGGAAGAATGTCATAACTTGCAAAGAATCCATCCCTGATTTGGATCGAATTCTTGCATACACTGACCCGTCGTTCATTGCTTTTGTTTCCATTCTCATCTAAGCTATAAATGGCTGTCCGAGAATTACTTCATACAAACAATTATCTTGAACGAAGAAGTGAAACTCTTCTTGAACACCACCTATCATTATAGGAACATTTGCACATGCTCCTAATAAAATGCCAGAGCCATTGTCGGCTGTTCTCATCCTCCAACCGTGCTCTTTCTCAATTGGCCATCTAAATTTGTCAAAAAACTTCTTTGAAATAATGTTTATCTCTGATCCCGAGTCAATGAGAGCCAGAGCTAAACAGGAATCATTCTCATCTCCAATTCTAATTTTCACTTCTGATGTGCCTCGTGCGCAGAAGGTAGAGTTGAATTTACTTTCACTTTTTAACATCTCTTCATCAGGCTGTATAGGTCCTAAAAAAAATTCTATTTATGCTCCCAGTTGTAAATTCTTCATCGTCTTCATAATCACTCTCACTTAATGTGACTGCATCATTCATAGCTAGAGTTTCTTCTGCCACATCTTGCATATCCTCATCTTGTGGCAATGGAAAACGTCTCCTTCTAATCAGTCCAATAAAACTCTCCTTAAACTCCAATTTTGCTATGGAAAACACTTGTTCAAGAGACATTGTTAGTTGACTCTTTAGAAGAATATAATTTAAGATTTCCCTAGCATCGTTCTTCTTTTCGAGCTCCGAAATCATTATAGCCCGCAGAGCTCTTCTTCCCTTCTTTTTCCCTTTATCTTCATTTTGTTTTTGGTCATCTTTATTTTCAGTTTTAGAATTTTCTTTTCCAAATTTCTTCTGTTCCTCCTGTGATTGAATATTTTCATCTATTGGCTTTTTGCCTTCTTTTATCATCTTTCTTTTCTCCTCTTGAGATAAATTTGTATCCTCAAATTGTACTTTTTTATCAGTTTTCTTCTCATCCTCTCTCGTCTGTCTCCTATTCACCCTCCTATCTCCTTCTTCTACATCATCCTGCATATCGTCTCGTCTCCGTTTCCTCAACATTAGCAATGTGAGAATATGGCTTGATCTACAGGAGATCTCCATGCAGTTTTATACATTATCTCATCTCTAACCCTTACCAGTGCCTCAAGCGAATAATGATTTTGGCTAGGCATAGAAAGAGGCCTATCATCGGCTTGCTCTAATCTAGTAGCCGAGGTACTGGTAGTTGCATTAGAGATTGTTAAGTTTTCATATAGTTTTTTCATTTCTCCTTTGCCCCAATTAACGGATAAAGGAAGACGTGACCTAAAGTCACACAATCTTCTACCAATTTCTACAACTAATTGATTTTCCCTCGTGCTTTTTAATTCATCACATGCATAAGTTGCATGCTCTTGATTATCACACCATACACATCGCTTTCCGCCAGTCCCTTTTCTCTCAGTATTTCTTTGAAAGGGTGGCTGAGCAGCAAACTGTGGAGCTGGCTGGAAAACTGGTTGAGGAGGAATGTATTGTGGCATAACTGGTTGTATGGGTGGTGCTTGCCCTACACCACTACTGCTAGCCCCAGGATCATTAAAACTCATGGAGTATACCTTGTTATTCAATTGGGCAACCTCTTTTGAAAGATATGTTTGCATGTTCATAACATTTTCCATCTGCTTACATAGAATATCTAGTTGGAATTCTATTGGAGCTTTAGGAGCAATTATATTGTTAGTCGTAGCCATAGTTGTAGGCATTGGCATGTCAGCTTGCCTTGCAGCATGAATCTCCCTAGGTTGAGAAGCATTAGGTCTAGCATACAAAATTGTTTGCCTTTGCTTCATTTGAGCAACAACCTCTATTTCTCTTTTTACTGTTTCCTAGTCGTTTGTCAGGCCATATCTTTTTCCTGGCTCTTCTATACATCTCTCAACCTCAGCCCTATCCTCACGACTTAATATCTTGAGGAAATGTATAATCAAGTCTGGATTTAGTGCGTTTCTATCATCTTCGGGGAGTTGAGCTAAACGTCTCATAAACTCACCATGAAGATGAGTTAAGGACTCATTGTTCTTTAAAGAGTTTATCCATCGCAAAAATCCTTCCCGAGTATGCTGGCTAAAGTCCTCAAAATACAACATCTTATGTAATTCTTTTCTAAATTCTTCCCAAGGTTTATTGGCGTCCTCTTGTATACTTTCTAGAATTGAACTAGAAACAACACGGCCAAAATATTTGACTAAAACATCATCAGGTAAACGTTGGATTTGCACTTGCTCCTCAAATGCATCCAGGTATTTTGTAATGTTTAAGCCAGTGAATTTGCCTTTTTCTTTTAAAATGGCTTGGACTGTGTGTGTTCCTTGCTTATCAATCATCATATTTTTGAACATATCCTCCATTTTGTGTTCTTGATAATGCTTTGAATGGAGTAGAAGATCCCTAATGGCAGGTTCTAATTGTTCCCTAAATTGCCTAAATCTATCACTAGTTGATAAAGCCAGGGATGTTGGCTTTACCTAATCCTAGGCTTTACTATTACTAACTTCTTTTCTTAAATATTTTTGTTTTCTTAATCCTAAATTTATCCTTATCTCTTTGACTTGATCTTTTAAATTTATAAGTAGATTTCTCTTTTACTTTATAAGTTTTTAATTGTTTGGAATTTTTTAGAACTTAAATTTTTAAACCTTTTTAATGCTAAAGGTTTCTCTAATAAAGTAGATAAATTTTATAAAATATATTTCCTTGACTTAGATTTTTAGGAAAAGCAATTGAACAAAAAGTTTTAAATATAGACACTCTATAATTGTCAAGTGAAGAGTATAAAGTTTTGGTTACAATATGATCTTTTATTTTTTCTAATTCTTCTATATTACCTTTGCTTTTGTTGATTTGTATAGTATTATTTTCTAATGGAGTAGGTAAAAGCGTATTTAAAATGAAAGAGTTATCCATATTCTTTTTAACTGGAGTTTTACTTGTGGAAGCAATGTTTGTATTCATGAAAATTAGAACACTATGGACCGTATGGAAGTGCGTTCCTATATCTACATATCGTGTCTAAATATGAAGGCAAAATTATTTCCTCACTAGTTATTCTATTTTTAATTATATCAACTACGATGTTTTCGTTTTGTTTTGAATTAGTATTTCTTTTTAAGTTGGGTGGAAACAAATCTTCTTTATTCTCAGGTTCCGGTAAAACTATTGAAAGTAAGGGCAAAACCCTAGATACGTTACGATCGTATTCTACCGTACGTAAAGTCTCATCAACTATTTGGTCTTTAATTATTTCTATTCCTTCACTTTTGTTACTAATCGTACTTTCAATAGGTGACGGTAGAAGTGTTCCTAATGCAAAAGAGTTATCTAATTCTTTATTTTCAGTAACAGATCCGCTTGTTGATGCTAAATTCTTAGACATATGAAAGTGAAATTATATAAAACTTAATTAAATCGTAAAGTGAAAGTATGAAAAACTTTTGAATCAATTCTAGGCCTATACAAATTCTTATAATAAGTTCTAATACAACTCTCAGAAAATATTCCTATACAAATATATATTTCTAAATATCATAAGCAGCTTCAATCTTGTAATCTCGTCCAATCTTCTTCAAATACTCGTCAAGTTCTCTTCATAATGATCTGCAGGAAGAGCATTAGACACACATAAGTACGCTTTCATTAATATAAAACACTCATTTGTTAATCTAAGATTCAATACTTAACATAATTTAAACCTATGGTAACATATTTTAATTAACATCTTTATGTATATGTATCCTCATTTATAAAACACATGTATTTAATTCCTTCACACATCTAGTTTAAATAAGTATATGCACATATTTTACATATGCACATACATTCAATCATATCATCTATCTACTTCATTTATGCTCATGTACTTATGCATTTACTCATAAGCACATGAACTAATTTTAATATGGACATGCACACTCACATGCATACATGCAAAACTCACATCACATGCATACATGCATCACTCACTTATTTGTTAAAATCATACACTTACGCATATGCATTTATGCATACATACACAAGCTTATATGCATTACACATACAATACTTACATTGCATATGCACATGCTCTACATATGCACATACTCTACATATACACATGCACACATGCATACTTACTAATATATATCAAACTTCATATGCATATATTAACTATACATGCATACACATTCATACTTCATACGCTAACATATATGCACACATCTAGTTGTATATATGCATCAACTTTATACGCATACATATACTATACATATGCATGCCTATTTACATTAAATATGCACATGCATTTCTCTCATGCACACATGCATACATATACACCTCATTAACCTACATGTATATATAAGTATCATTCACTTACATGCACATGCATTCATGGCAACTTACTTCACATGCACATAACACTTCTCATGCATACATTGTCTTCATATTCATATGCATATGCATTAGCTCTAATATGCACATGCATTCTCACATGCCTTCTACATGCACATGCACACTCTCATATGCACATGCACTTCATTCTTCTCATACTTAACATGCATACACATGCATATACTAACTTCCTAACTTATATGCATATGTAAACATCATTCACTTGCATACATGTAAACATACATTTGATTACATGCAAACATGCATTCATACAACACTTCAACATCTCTCATGCATACATGCATATCTCTCTTATGCATACATGCAAACACACATCCATACTAACATGCATACAATCATGCATACATGCACTTCTCATTTACATGCATACACTCATGCACACTAACATTCATACTAACATGCATACACTCATGCATACTAACATTCATACTAACATGCATACACTCATGCATACGTGCATTCATACGTACATGCATACAATCATGCATACATACGTTCATATTAACATGCATACAATCATGCATACATGCACTTCTCACTTACATGCATACACTCATGCACACTAAGATTCATACTAACATGCATACACTCATGCATACATGCATTCGTACTAACATGCATACAATCATGCATACATACATTCATATTAACATGCACACATACACTTCTCACTTACATGCATATACTCATGCACACTAACATTCATACTAACATGCATACACTCATGCATACATGCATTCATACTAACATGCATACAATCATGCACATATGTATCACACACTTATGCACATGCATACATAAACCGATGCCTATTCTCCTTCTCTCTCTCTCTCTCTCTCCCTCTCTCTCTCTTTATTATGTACATCATTAGGCGAGATCAAAACAATGTCCACTATTGTCCCGCTCAATAGTGGAGTCTGCTAAGTTCTTTCTATTTCTAGTGTGATGTGGGCAGCCTGTCATAACTTTCAAAGAATCCATCCCTGATTTGGATCGAATTCTTGCATACGTTGACCCGTCGTTCATTGCTTTTGTTTCCATTCTCATCTAAGCTATAAATGGCTATCCGATAATTACTTCATACAAACAATTATCTTGAACGAAGAAGTGAAACTCTTCTTGAACACCATCTATCATTATAGGAACATTCGCACATGCTTCTAATAAAATGCCTGAGCCATTGTCGGCTGTTGTCATCCTCCAACCGTGCTCTTTGTCAATTGGCCATCTAAATTTGTCAAAAAACTTCTTTGAAATAATGTTTATCTCTGACCCCGAGTCAATGAGAGCCAGAGCTAAACAGGAATCATTCTCATCTCCAATTCTAATTTTCACTTCTGATGTGCCTCGTGCCCAGAAGGTAGAGTTGAATTTACTTTCACTTTTTAACATCTCTTCATCAGGCTGTATGGATCCTAAAAAAAATTCTATTTATGCTCCCAGTTGTAAATTCTTCATCGTCTTCATAATCACTCTCACTTAATGTGACTGCATCATTCATAGCTAGAGTTTCTTCTACCACATCTTGCATATCCTCATCTTGTGGCAATGGAAAACGTCTCCTTCTAATCAGTCGAATAAGAATGTCCTTAAACTCCAATTTTGCTATGGAAAACACTTGTTCAAGAGACATTGTTACTTGAATTTTTAGAAGAATATCATTTAAGATTTCCCTAGCATCGTTCTTCTTTTCGAGCTCTGAAATCATTATAGCCCACAGAGCTCTTCTTCCCTTCTTTTCCCCTTTATCTTCATTTTGTTTTTGGTCATCTTTATTTTCAGTTTTAGAATTTTCTTTTTCCAATTTCTTCTGTTCCTCCTGTGATTGAATATTTTCATCTGTTGGCTTTTTGCCTTCTTTTATCATCTTTCTTCTCTCCTCTTGAGATAAATTTGTATCCTCAAATTGTACTTTTTTATCAGTTTTCTTCTCATCCTCTCTCGTCTGTCTCCTATTCACCCTCCTATCTCCTTCTTCTACATCATCCTGCATATCATCTCGTCTCCGTTTTCCTCAACATTAGCAATGTGAGAATAAACAGAGGCTTGATCTACAGGAGATCTCCATGCAGTTTTATACATTATCTCATCTGTAACCCTTACCAGTGCCTCAAGCGAATAAGGATTTTGGCTAGGCGTAGAAAGAGGCCTATCATCAGCTCGCTCTAATCTAGTAGCCGAGGTACTGGTAGTTGCATTAGAGATTGTTAAGTTTTCATATAGTTTTTTCATTCCTCCTTTGCCCCAATTAACGGATAAAGGAAGACGTGACCTAAAGTCACACAATCTTCTACCAATTTCTACAACTAATTGATTTTCCCTCGTGCTTTTTAATTCATCACATGCATAAGTTGCATGCTCTTGATTATCACACCATACACATGGCTTTCCGCCAGTACCTTTTCTCTCAGTATTTCTTTGAAAGGGTGGCTGATCAGCAAACTCTGGAGCTGGCTGGAAAATTGGTTGAGGAGGAATGTATTGTGGCATAACTGGTTGTATGGGTGGTGCTTGCCCTACACCACTACTGCTAGCCCCAGGATCATTAAAACTCATGGAGTATACCTTGTTATTCAATTGGGCAACCTCTTTTGAAAGAGATGCTTGCATGTTCATAACATTTTCCATCTGCTTACATAGAATATCTAGTTGGAATTCTATTGGAGATTTAGGAGCAACTGTATTATTAGTCATAGCCGTAGTTGTAGGCATTGGCATGTTAGCTTGCCTTGCAGCACGAATCTCCCTAGGTTGAGAAGCATTAGGTTTAGCATACAAAACTGTTTGCCTTTGCTTCATTTGAGCAACAACCTCTATTTCTCTTTTTACTGTTTCCTAGTCGTCAGTCAGGCCATATCTTTTTCCTGGCTCTTCTATATGTCTCTCAACCTCAGCCCTATCCTCAGGACTTAATATCTTGAGGAAATGTATAATCAAGTCTGGATTTAGTGTGTTTCTATCATCTTTGGGGAGTTGAGCTAAACGTCTCATAAACTCACCATAAAGATGAGTTAAGGACTCATTGTTCTTTAAAGAGTTTATCCATCGCAAAAATCCTTCCCGAGTATGCTGGCTAAAGTCCTCAAAATAGAACATCTTATGTAATTCTTTTCTAAATTCTTCCCAAGGTTTATTGGCATGCTCTTGTATACTTTCTAGAATTGAACTAGAAACAGCACGGCCAAAATATTTGACTAAAACATCATTAGGTAAACCTTGGATTTGCACTTACTCCTCAAATGCATCCAGGTATTTTGTAATGTTTAAGCCAGTGAATTTGCCTTTTTCTTTTAAAATGGCTTGGACTGTGTGTGTTCCTTGCTTATCAATCATCATATTTTTGAACATATCCTCCATTTTGCGTTCTTGATAATGCTTTGAATGGAGTAGAAGATCCCTAATGGTAGGTTCTAATTGTTCCCTAAACTGCCTAAATCTATCACTAGTTGATAAAGCCAGGGATGTTGGCTTTACCTAATCCTAGGCTTTACTATTACTAACTTCTTTTCTTAAATATTTTTGTTTTCTTAATCCTAAATTTATCCTTATCTCTTTGACTTGATCTTTTGAATTTATATGTAGATTTCTCTTTTACTTTATAAGTTTTTATTTGTTTAGAATTTTTTAGAACTTAAATTTTTAAACCTTTTTAATGCCAAAGGTTTCTCTAATAAAGTAGATAAATTTTATAAAATATATTTCCTTGACTTAGATTTTTAGGAAAAGCAATTGAACAAAAAGTTTTAAATATAGACACTCTATAATTGTCAAGTGAAGAGTATAAAGTTTCGGTTACAATATGATCTTTTATTTTTTCTAATTCTTCTATATTACCTTTGCTTTTGTTGATTTGTATAGTATTATTTTCTAATGGAGTAGGTAAAAGCGTATTTAAAATGAAAGAGTTATCTATATTCTTTTTAACTGGAGTTTTACTTGTGGAAGCAATGTTTGTATTCATGAAAATTAGAACACTATGGACCGTATGGAAGTGCGTTCCTATATCTAGATATCGTGTCTAAATATGAAGGCAAAATTATTTCCTCACTAGTTATTCTATTTTTAATTATATCAACTACGATGTTTTCGTTTTGTTTTGAATTAGTATTTCTTTTTAAGTTGGGTGGAAACAAATCTTCTTTATTCTCAGGTTCCGGTAAAACTATTGAAAGTAAGGGCAAAACCCTAGATACGTTACGATCATTTTCTATCGTACATAAAGTCTCATCAACTATTTGGTCTTTAATTATTTCTATTCCTTCACTTTTGTTACTAATCGTACTTTCAATAGGTGACGGTAGAAGCGTTCCTAATACAAAAGAGTTATCTAATTCTTTATTTTCAGTAACAGATCCGCTTGTTGATGCTAAATTCTTACACATATGAAAGTGAAATTATATAAAACTTAATTAAATCGTAAAGTGAAAGTATGAAAAACTTTTGAATCAATTCTAGGCCTATACAAATTCTTATAATAAGTTCTAATACAACTCTCAGAAAATATTCCTATACAAATATATATTTCTAAATATCATAAGCAGCTTCAATCTTGTAATCTCGTCCAATCTTCTTCAAATACTCGTCAAGTTCTCTTCATAATGATCTGCAGGAAGAGCATTAGACACACATAAGTACGCTTTCATTAATATAAAACACTCATTTGTTAATCTAAGATTCAATACTTAACATAATTTAAACCTATGGTAACATATTTTAATTAACATCTTGATGTATATGTATCCTCATTTATAAAACACATGTATTTAATTCCTTCACACATCTAGTTTAAATAAGTATATGCACATATTTTACATATGCACATACATTCAATCATATCATCTATCTACTTCATTTATGCTCATGTACTTATGCATTTACTCATAAGCACATGAACTAATTTTAATATGGACATGCACACTCACATGCATACATGCAAAACTCACCTCACATGCATACATGCATCACTCACTTATTTGTTAAAATCATACACTTACGCATATGCATTTATGCATACATACAAAAGCTTATATGCATTACACATACATATGCATACTTACATTGCATATGCACATGCTCTACATATGCACATACTCTACATATACACATGCACACATGCATACTTACTAATATATATCAAACTTCATATGCATATATTAACTATACATGCATACACATTCATACTTCATACGCTAACATATATGCACACATCTAGTTGTATATATGCATCAACTTTATACGCATACATATACTATACATATGCATGACTATTTACATTAAATATGCACATGCATTTCTCTCATGCACACATGCATACATATACACCTCATTAACCTACATGTATATATAAGTATCATTCACTTACATGCACATGCATTCATGGCAACTTACTTCACATGCACATAACACTTCTCATGCATACATTATCTTCATATTCATATGCATATGCATTAGCTCTAATATGCACATGCATTCTCACATGCCTTCTACATGCACATGCACACTCTCATATGCACATGCACTTCATTCTTCTCATACTTAACATGCATACACATGCATACACTAACTTCCTAACTTATATGCATATGTAAACATCATTCACTTGCATACACGTAAACATACATTTGTTTACATGCAAACATGCATTCATACAACACTTCAACATCTCTCATGCATACATGCATATCTCTCTTATGCATACATGCAAACACACATCCGTACTAACATGCATACAATCATGCATACATGCACTTCTCATTTACATGCATACACTCATGCACACTAACATTCATACTAACATGCATCCACTCATGCATACTAACATTGATACTAACATGCATACACTCATGCATACATGCATTCATACTAACATGCATACAATCATGCATACATACATTCATATTAACATGCATACAATCATGCATACATGCACTTCTCACTTACATGCATACACTCATGCACACTAAGATTCATACTAACATGCATACACTCATGCATACATGCATTCATACTAACATGCATACAATCATGCATACATACATTCATATTAACATGCACACATACACTTCTCACTTACATGCATACACTCATGCACACTAACATTCATACTAACATGCATACACTCATGCATACACGCATTCATACTAACATGCATACAATCATGCACATATGTATCACACACTTATGCACATGCATAAACACACATGCATACATAAACCGATGCCTATTCTCCTTCTCTCTCTCTCTCTCTCCCTCTCTCCCTCTCTCTCTCTCTCTCTCTCCCTCTGTCTCTCTCTCTCTCTCTCCTTCTGTCAGTCGCGTAGCTCCACCTGTATGGGTCTGCATAAGCCGATGGAAAAAGGGATTCTCTCTTTCTCTCACTCTCTCTCTCTGTATCTCTCTCTCTCTCTCTTTCTCTCTCTCTCTCTCTCTCTCTCTCTCTCTCTCTCTCTCTCTCCCCCTCTCCCTCCCCCCCAGAGCTATCGCGTCACTATGGATGACCCTATCTCTCTTAGTCAACTATCCTTATTCGTTTCTCTGTCTCTCAATCCGGACTTCTCTATGCCACACCTACTCTCTCCACGTGAAGCAGTCTATAAGTCTGTCTCCCTTCATGGGCTCTTTCTATCTCTCCCTCTCTCTCGAGATATGCACGCCAATAGCGCCACCTTCTCTTCCCAGATTTGTCTCTGCAGCGTGCACAACGTATCTGCCACTTTCCCTCTCCACAACAACGTAGACAGAGTTTCTAGCGCCACCGTCCTGGCCATGAATCTCTCTCTCTCTCTCTCTATACTCTATACCCACATGCACACCGGTCGCCTGTCAAATTTCCTAATCCTCTGATCAACGTGAAGCACAAGAGAGAGGACACCCATCTCTCTCTCTCTACGCATGCGTTCTCTGCAGTAGAAAATAACATACCTACTCCAATTTAGAAAGCTCACAACCAGACTATAATGGCTCAAAAACATAAAGGTGGTCTGCTAGGGTGCACCAGGCGGGAGCTTCCCCTTTTATAGGGAATTCACAGCAAGGAGCTAGATGGTCAAGCAGTGATGTAGATATGGCAAGATCCATGGTGCCTCGGAGGAGGAACCATAGTTATGCTATGCAAGCATTTGTTCTCTCTGTGTGATCAAAGTATCACGTGGTTCATCTCTCTCTCTCTCTCTCTCTCTCTCTCTCCTCCGTCTTTTGCCTTCGTGCATCTGCTGAGGATGGAGGGGGGGCAAAGAGGTGAGTTCTCTCTCTCTCTCTCTCTGTTACTTTGATCACATACCTACAGGAAGAGCATTAGACAAAAATACGTAACATATTACATATATATATATATATATACACACAGCTAAAGATGCGTATGTGTGAAGATAACTTACTGTTTCATCATGCATACTAAATGATTACTATTTCATGTCATTAGCTACACGCATTTCTAGACTTGTGTTCATATCCACTTTAACATGCATACGTATATTATCTTTTTTACTATTAATATATATATACTCATTATTATGGTATTTAAATAGTTAATTATTAAATAGTTATTGTAGTCATACTTTTATTAAATTCAACTTTACCTTATAATTTATATTTTAAATACATAATTATAAATTATTCATATAGGTATATATATACATATTATATATATATATATATATATATATAGATATAGATATATATATATATATATATATAGATATATATATATATATTATTTTTCAAGATATATATTAATTATATATATGTAAACATATTATATATTTAAACTAACATATGTATAGTTATTAACTTATTTATTATTAAAGTTCGAGGAACAAAATTAAGCACTTGATAATACACATGCACTTTTAATGAAGATGCACATTTATATATTATGGATCTGATACACAATTATTAAACCCTATAGACCCAAACATATAGACACACTTTGAATTAAATTAATATATATACATGTATATGTTCTTTTAAGAAACACCAAACAATTCATAGGTTTAGTTGAACTCATACACATCATGAACTCCTATATATATTCATGCTTAGGAAGGCAAAAACTCGTAAATATAAAGACATAGGTGCACACATATGGTTTTTAAGTATATATATGAAAACACATACATAAGACATAAACCTTCATTCATATTCACATTCATAGGCACATAAACACATACATAATTAAGTGCATTTTACATATATAAATATAGGTACACAACCCTATAATCATAGGAACATATAAATATCTATTGATAGTTATCCTCATATGATCCTGGACACACATAAACTCACTTAATAATCTCATAAACATATAAATGAACATAAGAATGAAGAGCCCAAGTAAGGGTGTGTTTAATCCTCCATTCTAAATATAGTTTCTTCTTTTTCCTGCAGGTATCCAAGAGAAGAATTTAGTCAATTTAAACCAATGCATTACAAAAATATGTGAGAGAGATATCAACTAATTGACTTTAAATCAAAATATTTTAATTTTTCTATATGTTAACTCGAGTGAGGAAATCCTTCCAACAACGTGGGATTTTCTATGTGGGATTTCCTTAGAAGGGCCAAAAAGGTGAAATATGAAGAGTCTTCTACACCAAGGCATAAAGAAATGTTAAAAAGTGTTCTAGGAGAGTGTTCATATATGACACTCTAAGGTTATACAAAGAAGGTTATACCCATGGTCTAGGGACGGTTCTCATGCACAATTGAGGATGTGTGCATACCCTACAACCAAACAATTTTCCATGTAAGTTATTGCCTTGTACAATGAGGCATCCCATCAAGAAGCCATAAATGTCCCTAACATATTAGATGAAAAGATAATGATGAATAAAAATTAGAATAGGATTTGATTGTCAAATGTTTCGAGAATAGAACTAAAAAAGAGTTTGAGAGCATTGTGCATAACCTTAGGGGCCAAAATTCAAAGTCCCAAAAAAGTTGAATTTAGTGAGCCCAAATTCAAAATTCCAGAAGAGCTGAATCTAGTGAGTTAAGCAAGGATCAATGCCTTGAAGGTGTGCTAAGCAAGGAGTGAGAGGTTCAAGACCAAAAGCAAGTAGTGAAAAGATTGCCTTTTATAGGGGGACCCAAAAAAGATTCTTATGGAATATTTTAACCATGAGACCATTGGTTGGTTCCAAGAAGTTGTTACCAAAAATATAATATATTGTCGATCTTAAATATAGAACCAAAACTAGAGACCAACTGTTCAAACGTGGTCCCAAGCCGCTTGGTGGGGTGGTTGGGCCTTTCACCTCTTGAGGCAGGGGCGAGGGTTCAATCCCCACCGGCAACATGTAAGGGACATGTTATGTTGGAAACCTTGTAATGTGGCTGATGTGCCACCATTTGCCCTGCTACGTGGTAGTTGTGACCGCAGTCTAACCCAGCTATGTAAACTCCTGTTCTTGTGGGATAAGGGGGGTCCCATGGGTACTATGCCCTTCCTTGTACAGTTGCAATTTCAAAGTTAAAGCCTGGAGGAGTAGGCCTCCGCTGAACCTCCATTTAAAAAAAAAAAACTGTTCAAACGTGAATTGTTAAAAAAAACCATGGACCCAAAAAGAATCCTATGGAATATTTGAACCATGAGTCCATTGAGATGCTTTCTAATCTTTTGAGGGACTAAATCAAAGACATTGTTGTGTATATGTTCTTTTCACAAAACCCTCCACCACTTTGAAGCCCCATTAATCGAAAAAAAAAAATTGTATTTAAGTGAGGCAATTTCTCTCCCTATGTCTTTTTTTTTTGTGAAGTTTGGTTGTCAATCTACTCTTCCATTTAGGTTTGAATATGAAATGAACAACTCATATATGCAAGGAACCACCTTATCCTCCACTTTTAATGTCAAGCAACACTCCAAATGTTGAACCTTGGACCTCACAATCTAGACTCCAAGATGTTTACAATTAGACCTGAGATACCTAAGTCCTATGTCTCTTTTGTTGTTTTTTTAATAAGCTAGTATAACTTTTCTTTCTATGATAGGGAGCCTACTCACCCAATAAAGATTTTTCCTTCTTGTAAGCTCCCTTATTTTTTGAAACACTCCTAGTATAGCAGACAAACGTTGAGTCCTACCCTTTTTCACAGTCTTGTTACTCAAAAACACCACCCTTTTTCACAATCTTGTTACTCAAAAACACCATGTTTCTAGTTTTATTGAAGCTTGAACTTCTTCGCTACAAGCCTCTCAAATGGGCACTTCCTCTCTGAATGCTCATAGTATGGTTTGGAACAACTTGCTCACGTGAGAGATCTTCTTGACTCGCTAACTTTGAGGTTTTCAAGAAGATATGGGACCTCCAATAACTTCACATCAACATCTTTGAGCACTTACGGAACAAGAGATGTTAGCTCCAATATCAATTGTTGGGAGATGTTTGAATTGATCCATAGTAGAATTACTTTCTAATCCTCTCTTTTAAGGTATGGTTCAACCTTCATACTCTTAGCTATGAGGTTCTTAGTTCAGTTCCTCACATAGAACCTCTCAATGGCATGTTTTGGCTCTCCTCTTATAACAACCATGAAGAAGAAAAAAGATAGAAAGAGGTTTTTAAGCAAAACAAGACAAACAATTATGCATGTTTTGACCCTCCTCTTATAATAAAAAAAAGTGATAGAAAGAGGTTTTATGCATGTTTTGACCCCTTCCTCTTATAATAAAAGAAATTGATAGAAACAGGCTTTGAGGCAAGACAAGACAAAGAGTTATGCTCATGCACGTAACTTGGGATGCCATTGCACATACACAAAGAGAGAAAGTAATACGAAAAAGTGATAGAAAAGACGAAAAAGTGATAGAAAGACGTTTGAGGCGAGACAAAGCAAGACGAAAAATCGATGATGCGGTACAAACTTTAGTATGGTCTCATCACACCTCACATCAAAATCGATGATGCGGTACAAACTTTAGTATGGTCTCATCACACCTCACATCAAAGCATAAGCATAGTCAAACGCACTTGACTAGGGGTTTGCACATGGCTACACCTTATTCACAAGCATCTACCATATGACCTTCATTAGACACATGTTCAGCATGAATCTTTTTTTGTAGTACTAGATCATATAAATAGATGACATGATTGATAGTTGCACACTCATTTTTATAAGGCCATGTGGTTTAGAACGTTGGGGGATCACTTATGTGTAGCCCATAAAGAGAGTAGATGGTAAGGTTAAACCCTCTCAAACAAAAAAGAACATTGTAGATTTCAATTTCTAGAATCTCTACAGTGCGTTGAGTACCAAAGTAAAGGAGTTTCATTGCTTTTATAGGGTGAATGTACTAGTGCTGCATAATCTATGTATCCATGGATATTTCCAAAGTTCCATCATTTAGGTTCCTGAAAAGGAAACACGATGTGCATGTGTGTGAAACATGAAGATATTTTTTTAGCAGAGAAATTTTGTGTAAAACTGAATTTTCTTTATAGCTTAAATATGATTGAAAGAACAATTATACAGGTGAAAGACATAGTACTCATGGGATCTCTCTGTATCCCACAAAGCAAAACTTAGATTGTCCGAAGGTGGCACATGACAAGGACTGCCCAAAGGTAAGTGAATTAAATCTACCCGAAAGTAATACATTGACCTAAGGTCCACAATTGTCTTGCCATAATAGGAAACAGTTCAACCCTTGTCCTCTCTTCAAAAAACGAAAAGCGCAACTAGACAACCTAACACACACGAACAAACATGAAGAGATTTGAATTTCGATCAATCTCTTCTTTTAAAGAGCTATATCATTGGTCTCTTTGGACTACAAGACCTTGATTACTACAAAATTGACCTTTGACCTAACCCTGTGGACTAGAAGTGAATAGGCATATCAAACCGGGGAGACTCCCATGCGGACATGAGAATTCTCAAAGTAGCACTTTTCATTTGATGTCCAACGTCATTCCATATAGAGAAAAAATAGCCAATTTAAAGCTGCCCGTCTCCGACTCTCTCTCGCGTCAGGCGAAGCCCATGCATCGTTCTCGCTGAGTGAGACAGGATATGCGGTCGGATCGACACGGGTGGAGTGAGACAGGCGAGTGCATGCTGTAGTGAACGCGCGCGCAACGATCAAGGAAGGTCCAAATTAAGGCGAGGAGGACTGCGCGCTGCACGTGCGCAAGATCCAATGGGCTTTATTAGAGGGTTGTTGGAACATCCGGATGAGATCCCGGCGCTCGTGAAGCTGAGGTATGCGGCGCACTCCGTTCAGAAGCAGGTACCGCTTCATGATCCCGACTTGGCCTTTTGCTATCGCATACTGCAGCGCGTTTCTAGAAGCTTCGCCATTGTCATCCAGCAGCTTGGGACAGAGCTCCGTGATGCGGTACGATTTGGTTCATCCAACATTTTCACAAAGAGATCTGTATGGAACTTCGTTAATCCACTCCACTTTTGCAAGCATTATATGTTATAAATGGGCAGAATTGTGCGTGCGCGGAAACGCAATTCACATAGATAGTTCTGTGCATTAGAAGGACAGTTCTGCATTGCCTTGGAATTGCTGAAATATTGTTGAAATTGGGTTGATATGCAGATCTGCGTGTTCTATGTCATCTTAAGGGGCCTTGACACAGTCGGTGAGCTGCCTTCAAATGTGCGACTTTTTGCTTAATGTCCAACGGGAGTTCAAAAATGATCTGTTGATGGCTATTTGATGTTTCAGAGGATGATATGAGCATTCCTGTGGATACCAAGTTGCCAATTTTGAAAAGCATGTACAAGACAATATATGATCCCACATGGCACTTCCCTTGTAATGTACATCTTACGCTGCTAAGTGATGCTTTTTCTGGACTTTTTTGTTTAATAGAGAGTGATATGAAATTGAGCTCTAAAGATGTATGTGTGTAGGTGGAGTGAATGATTACAAGGTTTTGATGGATGAATTTCACCATGTATCTACAGCCTTTCTAAGGCTTGACAAGAGGTGATTTCTTCTTTTCATTGGATGAGCTAGTATTGGTGCCACTTTCGTATCTACTTGCTTGAAAGTGACCCTTTTCTTTTACACGGGAAATGGTCAGAAATGGTCTCATTGTTGCTGCAGATATCAAGATGCTATTGAAGAGGTTACCAACAAAATGGGGCATGGAATGGCAAAATTCATTTGTTTGGAGGTACACACTCACCTATGTACATTTATATTCTTACATCGAAAGAATCTCATATGTATGCACTTCCACAGGACAATGATTATACATACCCGTATGCATGTATACATACCTGTATGCACACACACACATATACATAGAATCATAGATACATACATTTTTACTGGGGGAATGAGCCTCCAATGATCTGCCATCAATCTGAGAGTGAGCAGACTGCATCCTTGATCACTCTCATATTGATCCTCCAGGATTACCAGAACACTAGGCATGGAGGATTAAAAAGATCACATTTACCTTTGTATCAAAACTAGAATCTCTGTCTTGAAGATTAAAACCTTTACAAAAACCTCAAATGCAAGCTCTTGCCATGGAAAGCCAACAAAGAAGAATGTGGAGTAATACCATCTTGTTTGTAATAACATCTTATCCATCCATTCTTCAAGTTTCGACTTGGGTCATAATGTACAAATCACCTCCCATGGAACACACTTGGAAAAAGGAAAGTTGAGCGATATCGGGACTATCCTGCCAACATCAGACCCTGTGTCATGTATGATAGTCCTTGATTGAGAAAATACTAGTAGATCATCCCAATGGATGCAAGTACTATACACAAATCAAACCAGAATCAACTTATTCGAATCACCTTCCTTTGCTTCTATTCGTTCATGTATATGGTGAATTTGAAGACAATGAACACACTTAAGCACAAGCAACATCAATTTCTTTAATAACATTGCAACCTCTTCTCCATTCATCTCCTTTCAAGTCAAGATACACTGAAGTATTTATATATCTCCTAGACTTGGAAAACTTGTGCAAGGTTTTTCAAAGCAAACTCTTTTTAACAGAAAAATAATATGGCCCATAAATTGGGTAGGATTAGTATGTATGTACTGATCTGTTAGGTGCATTCAATATGCATTACTAAGTATAGTGTGTACCAAAAATTGGTCTTTTTTTAGGGGAAAAAAGGGATTAGCTGTTCAAAAAGAGAAAATTGTTTGAGCTTCTATACATAAGATTATCAATATCATAAGGAACTTTTCACATTGGAAACCTCTAATACAGACATATATACTAGATATAAGGTACATATGATAGAAGATCTATCTATTTTTAAACATTTTTGCATATTTAAAAGACATATTATTAAGCTAGCCTCAATTGGTGCTCTAATCCAAGACGACATAAGCTTGGTTGTATTAGTGAAACATGTCTCAAAATTCATCCATGCAATTTATGTGGAGGGAAAAATTATAGGGATACATTTTATTAAAGAAAGATAGATTGAATAAAGTGACAAAGAAAAGAGTTTTCTTCATTTGCAAAATCATAAGAATCACAGATGTCTAAGATTAATGTTTTAAGGTCTTTATTCATTTGAATGCATCAAAGTGTTGATATATTTTTCGGTAGTGATGTGTGTGAACATACTTAGGATCGCCGGGGCACTTTTTTCCCTCTTTAAGAGGTCCCCCCTCCCCCCCCTCCCCGGCTTGTATATCCTATAACCCTAACGGATGACTTATGTTTTTACATTCACTTGGTAATACAATTAGTATTGTATATTGTGATCCAAGCTTCTTCTTCTTCCTTATGCTGTTCGTGTGCTTCCGCAGACTTCTAACTCCAACAATTGGTATTAGAGCATGTCGTCCCTTTATCTAGGGCATCGTCGATACCCCTTTGATAATAGTCTCATAATCGCACGAAATTTTGTGAGCATACTCGGGTGTAATTTGGATTTGAGCTCGTTTCGGCTGAACACATTATCATAATGCCTGTGTAGGCAATTTTGTCCTTTTGTGTCAAACATATATACAGGTTTTGGTTCGCCAATACAAGTGCCTCGAAGTTTGCTACAGGTTTAGCAGAGCTTGACAGGGTAGTTATGTTCAACTTTTTGAGATATAGTCATTTTTTGCATCAAGGCATTTTAGTCACTGGCCATGGCTGAAAACAATGATGTATTCCGCATGTTTGTTGTTGAGGACACATTGGATGGTACCAGTTACCCATTGTGGATATATATGATGCATCATGTATTGGTCGCAAACGGATTGTGGAATATTGTACAGGGTGTTGAAAAACGACTTACTACACTTGCAAATCAAGTTATTGAAGGTGATGTAGATGTTGTTATTGAAGGTGATGCAGATGTCGTTGAAGATAATGATCTTCAAATTCTTGTTCATGCTTCGGTTCCTTCTCTACCTACTGTAGAGCAATTTCGTTAGGATGGAAGAGATGCTCTGGCATATGCATTGATAGCTTTTGTACTAAGCAAGAAATGAGGCTCGCGTTGCATACCTTCGAAAATAGTTGGAGAGTAAGCATATGAATGAGAAGATTCTATGGGCAATTTTTTGACAAAGATGAAAGATTTGAAGGAGCGATTCATTTTTGAATGAAGTCTTGCTAGATAGTTCACTTGTGCATACCATTCTTAATGGTCTTCTAGATTCATATCATAGATTTGCTTCTATTCTTCTCTTGAAGATGAAAGGAAATCCAAATGCCTTAACATTTGAGGAGTTAGTCTTTGTTTTGTTGAAGGATGATCAGCCCATGAAGAAAAGGTCCATCGTGCGTGTTGGAGATCAAACTTTCTTAGCTAGTCAAAAGGACAAAGGTAAATGGAGCTAATCTACTAGTAAGCAGAAATTTTCTAATTCTGCATAGTAAAAAAGGGAAGACAAAGACGAAAAGAAAACAAAAAAAGTTGAAATAGTTGTGCAAATACTGTAAAGGAAATGATCATGTCATAGAGAGTTGTCCAAAAGTAGTTGCAAAAGAGGAAGGAATGGTTGTTTTAGAAGCCTCTACACCTAAAACAAAGTTTGTAAATCGTGTGCAGAATGAAGAATGGGCGTTTACCACTCTTTGCAGTTATAATCCAGCTTCTCATGAACAATGTATGTCTCTATTAGACTAAGAGGTTTGGTACTTTGATAGTGGAGAAATCAAACATATTACCTTGCAGCGCAGTTTTTTCAGTTCACTTCAGCCTTCCCGTACAGGGAATACTGGCACATGCCCCAACAACTCCTCTTATCCTGTCATGGGAGTTGGTAAGATAATTTTGACTATTCCGATGGTAGTTCTTTCACATTGTCAGAGGCTTTTGTTTTTGCCAAGGATCAAGAAAAATGTATTGTCAGTTTCAGCTTAGCCAAGATTGGTTTGGTTCTCAATTTTTTGATGACAAGTGTATAGTTCATGATCTCTTAAACGGCAATGGCATTATTGCTTCTTGCATTTTATGTTGTGGGCTCTATAAGCTCATAGACTATGCAAAATGTGTGAATGATTCAACATGTGAAGTTCAAGATTCTCATACTATCTCATATACAAAGCTTTGGCATGCATGCTTTGGTTATTTGAATTTTGCTAGTTTGCTACGCATGCAAAAATCTGAAATGGTGTACTCTCTGTCCAAACTTGAGGCACCTGGTAAACATGTTTGTGAAGGCTGTATTTTGGGCAAAATGGAGTGTTCCTCCTTCCCAAAAGATGGTTCAATACGAGCTACTAAAAAATTATAGCTTGTTCACAGTGATGTCTCTGTCCAAACTTGAGGCACCTGGTAAACATGTTTGTGAAGGCTGTATTTTGGGCAAAATGGAGTGTTCCTCCTTCCCAAAAGATGGTTCAATACGAGCTACTCAAAAATTATAGCTTGTTCACAGTGATGTCTCTGGTTCTATCGAGACACCTTTCGGGAACTACTTTTTTTTAGTGACTTTCATTGATGATTTTTTTCAGGCATGCATGGGTGTATCCATTGAAAGCAAAATCCGAAGTGTGTATGTGTTTCAAACAGTTGGTCAGCATCTAAAATGGGAACCCTCCGTTTTGATCGAGGGGGGGAATACATGTCTTTTGATTTTAATGCATTTCTGGTTGAACGTGGGATAAAACATCAGTGTACAGTGCCTTATATACCTCAACTGAATGGAGTTGTTGAAAGCAAGAACAAGTCTCTCATGAGAGATGGTTAGGTGTATGGTCAAAAGTAAGCTTTACCACATAGCTTTTGGCTTGAGGTGGTTGTGTGTGAAGCATATGTACTTAACATGTGTCCCACCAAAGCATTGTAGTCTATCACTCCATATGAGGCTTGGCATGGTCGCAAGCTATCTGTTGCTCATTTGCATGTCTTTGGTTATTTAGCATATGTATTAGTGCTTGAACAACAATGCAATTGGATGATAAAGGAGTAAAATGTATTTGTTGGATAAAGTTCTGAAAGCAAAGTCTATCGTATGTATCATTCATAGACTAAACACATTTTGATTATATGTGATGTTGTTTTTGTGGAAGATGCAATTTAACCATTACTTTCATCTTCTAAGAAGACATCAGTTAGCTTCAAAATGGTGACTTACATGAAGAAGTGTATGTATTCAGCTCCGTGGTTTTGTGCAGAAAGGGAATGAAAACAAAGTGTGCAGGTTGAAAAAGGCTTTATATGGTTCGAAGCAAGCACCACGTGCTTGGTATGAAAAGATACATGCCTAATTGATTGCACATGGTTTTGAGAATAGTCCAACTGAGAGCACCTTATATGTTAAGCATGCAAATGATGTGCTTTTGATCATTGTTGTCTATGTTGATGACATGCTTCTCACTGGTCCTACCTGATGAGAATCATATTGCTGATTTTAAGGCTGATTTGCATGTCTCATTTGAGATGTCGGATTTGGGGCATTTGCATCATTATTTGGGCATTCAGTTTATGCAAGTTGATGGTGGAATAGTTTTGTGTCAAACAAAATATATTGACACATTATTGCAGCGGTTTGGTCTTGAAGATTGCAAACCTATTCCCACTCCTATGAAAAATGGTTTACGGTTGCGTCTTCACGATGTTGCAAATGCATTTGATGTTCTCTATCATCAAGCTGTTGGATGCTTGATTTATTTATGCATAACTCGTCCTGATATTCAGTTTGTTGTCTCTCATATGAGAAGGTTTATGCATTCCCACGTGTTAAGCATTGGCAAGCGGTTAAGCGCATCTTTCGCTACTTGAGTGGTACACGGCTACTTGGATTGTTTTATCCTAAGGGGGGGTCACTACCGCAAGATTTACATGCTTTTTTTGACTGGTTTGGTTGTAATGACACTCGTGTGTCTACTAGTGGTTTTTGCTTCATGATTCGTAGCTCATGCATATCATGGTTGAGCAAGAAGAAACCTATTGTGGCCATTTCTAGTTGTGAGGCTAGGTATAGACCGTTTGGCTCAGACACTTTTTGGTTGATTTGAGTGATGGTCGGTCTTCTGCCATCACCATCTTCACTGATAGTCAGAGCGCATTGGTGGTTGCAAGGAACCGTGTGTTCCATGCTCGCACAAAGCACATTGAGGTGCATTATCATTATGTCGAGAGGTTCTTTGCTTGAGAGCTCAATTTGGCATATGTGCCCACACAAGATAACATTGCATATCTTTTCACAAAGGCTCTGCTTCGGGAGAAGTTTGAAGCTTTCCACAAAGCTTTGGGCTTACTTCCTTTTTTGGATTGATCTCTTTCCACATAGCTTTGCACTTCCTTATGCATGAGTGCAAGCTCCTTGTTCATCTCATCAATCTCAGGGGGGGTTTGTTGATATATTTTGGTAGTGATGTGTGTGAACACACTTAGGACTACCAGGGCACTCTTTTCCTTCTTATGGGGTTTTTTCCTCCTGCTTGTATATATGCCTATAACCCTAATGGGTGACTTATTTTTGTACATTCGCTTGGTAATACAATCAGTATTGTGTGTTGTGCTCCAAGCTTCCTCTTCTTCCTTGTGCTGTTGCATGCTTCTGCAGATCTCTAACTCCAACACAAAGTATACATAGATTTGTAAGTATAGGTTTAGTCACGAGTCTATGCATGTTAGATGTGTTCACAATCCTTCAATTAGGATCTTATTTGATTGTACCATCATGAATAGTTTTAGTATTTGTGTGGGAAGAGGAAGGATCATTGTTTTCTTAGTCAAATTTAAGTCAATCATGCTTAGTCTTCACAATCTCTTTCTCCTTTAGGTTAAAGAGGGATTGTTGGATAGTTTCATGTGTAGAATATTTAATCAACTTTATGACTTTTATTTTTTAGGGTTCTATAATTAAACTTTTCCGGATTTAAAGCTTTTCTGGAAAATTGGAAATGAGAGCTTTTGACAAATAAATCAAAAGGTAGCTTTTCAATTAGGAAAACACCTATTTTTCAATTTTGGCTTTAGATTTTTGGAAATTTCAGCAATCATTTAAAGAACCTTTGGGCAGCCCTCAACACATATTCTCAACTTTCAGGATCGAAGAGTCTTGAAGTTCTTAGCCTCTACCAAAAGGAGTGATTTGTAGAATGTTTGTTAGCCTTAATCTCAACTTTTCATCCTTAGGTTTTGTTGGAAAATAGAGAGAGTATGTTCACAAAACCACTCATAAAAGCTTGAAAGCTCAATAAATACTCATAAAAGAACTCCTTTTGGCCCAAGATCGCAGTCAACAAGACTCAAAGAAGAGGAAGAAGCTCTTCATAAAAAGCATCTTGAATAAAAATTGAAGAGACAAAATTTTTCTTTTGAATTTTAACAAAGAAGGCATCAATGACCTATTAAAAAACTGGAAATAAAGCTAAAATGAAAGAAAATAGCTCAAGAAGCTTTATCTCAACTTGTATTAGCAAAGCTTTACATGTTATAATCTGCTCATCAACTTTTAGGAATATAAATCAAGTTTAAAATAAAAACTTTTGCTTTGGAAATTAAAAAAACGTGCATTTTATGTTAAACAAAGGGACCCTAATCCATTAAAAAATTCACACCTAGGTTCCTAGAGGGCAACTTTTGATGAAACTTTGGGGGAGAAGGTCACCTTGGGATTTTGGACCCCATAATGGATTGACATTGAATTGTCATTGATTGTTGGCCAACCTTTCGTTATCTTTGATTCTCTTTCATAGGTAAGAGTCTGATGATGTTGAAAACTTGTAGGTGTATATAATTGAAGGTGCTCCTGAAGTTTATGCCAAGACATGAGAAGTTTAACATCCATATACCTTGACTCTATCAACATCCTACTTTTGGATGGATGAATGTAGTCCAAGAATTGATTTTTTACCAACAATTTCCCCTGTTCCCTTCTCACCCCAAAAAAATTTCTTTTGCTTAGAATTTAGAAAACCTTTCTGTAGCAAAGTTTGTTGCAGATGCAAGTCTTGAAGACATGTAGTCAAAACTTTAAGTTCCAATTCTTTTGGCTTCTGATTTTTAGGGAAAATCTTCATAAGATTTTGATACTCCAAATTTTGGTTCTTGTTGAATTGTCCATGTTCCACCCTTTTGGAAAACTTTCATTCATTCTCATGCAAGTCTCTTTAACCCACATGCAAAGAGTTTTAACGAGGGCCTCCCTTCAATAGCTATGCATTCATCTTTATGGAAGTCTTTTCATTTTGTTCATTGTCTTTCTATATTTTCACTATGATTTTCCTTGCGTGTTTTGATCCACCATATTACTTTCATTCATGTTATTTGGTTTGGAGCCATGTTTCTGACATAGTTTAAAAAAACGCGTTTTTTATGGAAAATAAAAGACGTTTAGTACTCTTGAACGTTCTAAACGTACTAATACGTTTTCTTGACAGGTGATCACGTTTTTTATCATGTGAGGGCTCTTTTTGTGTGTTTTTTTTCCCTGTTTTCAGCATATGAGCAATGTTTTAGTGTGTGCACCCCCTTTAACACCCTTGCTTGCATCCCTTGAGCATTTCTTTGAGCATCTTTGGTTCAGCCTTGGCCATTTAGTATTCAGTTTTAAACCTTCAAACTTCAGCCCTTATAGTAGTTAGGATTCTTCTTTGGGCACATAAAAAGAAAGATAAAAAGTCATCAACTTCTTTTGACTATACATTAGCTTCAGACTTCCATTAGCTTTCATCACGGGTAGAGGTCTTGATGTCCATTGTCATCATAACTATGTGAAAATAACCCTACCTCTTGGCAATGCAATTATTGCATGGGTGGTTATGGTGGTTTGGCATCCCGCATGCAGCATGAAAGCTCATCTTCTTGGGTTTGGAGATAAAGACATTGAGAAATGCCCTTCTATACCTCAAAAAACCATGGAAGAGTTGATTGCTCAACTTCAATTAAGTCAAGTAGCTAATATGCATATGTCTCCATCACTTGAGAGCACTGTAACCATGATCCATGCTGGCAAACCTACATGTCGACGCTTGTGGATCATGGCAAATACTATCTTCAATAAGGTAGCCGATCAAAATTTTTATGTGTTTTTAGCACTAGATATGTAAAGAAATGGTAGATATACATTATTTGTGGGTCATTTTAAAAATAAAAATAAAGATATTGTGAAGAAATATAATACTCATTTTTTATTTCCATTTTTTTAGTACCCTACGTACTAAACGTTTTAAAACTCGTTTTTAAAAACTCTCTTTGTACTATGGTTTCTCAACATGGTAACCTTTATAGGGTACATGCTACATTAATAATGTTGCATACATGCCATGTGGACTTGACTTCTCGTCAGGTGCAGAAATTCCTCCCCTATTTTTCTCCCATGCATAAAATATGGCAAGCAGGGATTTTTCTGAATGGTTTTGCACTTAAAAATAGTAAGTGCCTCAAATCTACTATTTTGTTGAGGAAGTGGCAGAAAAACAGAGGTTGAAACCTTCTAATTTTAGAAGACATGAGATTATGAATGGGCTTCTCTGCTCATCTTTTAGATATAATTTCACTTGCCTAGCTTGCACATTGAGAGGGGAGCCCTCCCCACACATCTCAGCCTCTATCTTTGTTCTCAGCCACTTCACTTTCTCCTTCGTCATGGAGAAGTTCCCTCATCCCATACATAGCAGCTATCAGTTTCAGCAGGTCGGTTTTGGACAGTAGAAGAGATGACTTCTGTACCCTATCAACATGCACGGGCTATGTCTTGAAAGTGTTCTTTTTCCCTAGCACTTTTGTAGCATGAGAAGTATCTTTGCTTGGATGCAAACTTGAGGATATGTGTGCACTTCAATCTTGATTTCACCCGATGGGCTAAGGGGAGGTTGCCCACGGTTAGGTGATTCGCTAACCTGGATTCGAGAATACAAGTGCGTTCACTATTCCATAGGATGCAAAGTGGTAGGGTGAAACCTTGGACATATTCACGGGCTTCTGAGGATCATGGGGGTTGGCCCAAATCCTCAAGGATCTACCAGATCTTATTGTTGCTGAGATTGAGTGAGAATGCCGGAAGGAGCATTTCTTTTGGGTGCTCCACAAACCCACTAGGTATGACTCTAGACGTGTGCTGGATTGTTCAAGTGTTGTGTTGACAATCTAAGGAAACCTTTGGAGAGGGCTATGCGTGCCAAGGTCTGGAGCCTTCATATTCATGTCTTGATCAAAATGATCTTGAAGTAATGCTTTGGTGAAAATATCCCCCACATTATCTTGAGTAGGAATATAGTGAAGTTAAATTTTTTTCTCCCATAATCTGCGCTGTGATGTAGTGTAATGGACTTCAATGTGTTTTATTCTAGAATGGAACACTGGATTCTTAGCAACTGCAATGGCACTCCGACTATCTGTGTAAATGTTATTCTTGTTCACTTTTCCAAAGTTCCAATGGTAGAAAATGATGTTCCAACCTCGTGACTTTTGTCATAGTTTATCAAGAGGATGAATGTTACATGTTTGCCTTGTTTATCTTCGCTCTTAGAACTTTCCATCTGTTTCGTGTGTAGTTCTTTATATAGCATAGAGTTTCCTTCAGTTGCAGATACTCCTGAAATGGGGCAGCTACCCAAACTCTCTTTATTTAAGGGAGCTTATGCACCTCTTTGAATTCTTGTGCCAATTATACCATGCATGTCTGCTCCACTGTGGTCTGTATATGGGGGAAAATTATATTCTGTGGCATGATGGATATTCCTCTCTCAGATTTTACTGGACATTAAACATCATGTCCCAATGCAAGCATTTTCTACGGCTGATTGAAGTGCTGAAAGGCATCTGAAATTATATGTCTTTTTAGCTGCCATCGAGATTATTTTCGGCTCTTAACTTTCAGTTAGTGCCGTTCTTTTTCTCTCCCAGGAATAACATTTTTTCACTTGTTTTGAATGCTGCAGGTGGAGACTATTCAGGATTATGATGAATATTGTCATTATGTTGCAGGACTTGTAGGTTTGGGATTGTCCCGCCTGTTTCATGCCTCTCGTCTTGAAGATTTCGCCCCAGATAATCTCTCAAACTCTATGGGACTATTCCTTCAGGTGTTCAAATAATTGTTTTGCATAAAATTTTTCTGTTATTCATTTTTCTGTGCTGCAACTTTAAATCAAACTCAGTTTGCATTTCTGTAATTTCATGCATGATGATCTCTCTCTCTCTCTCTCTCACACACACACACACACACACACACACACACACACACACACACACACACACACACACACACACACATACACACACACACAGGTGCTTGCACTTGGAAGAGAGCATGCAGTCATCTTCAATTCTACACCTACTATTGGTCACTGGAGATGTTAGTAGGGATGGTGCCATATTTGGTCAATATTACACACGATGAAATTGATGGCTTTATAGCATTTTGATTGATTTCCAGATCTTATGACTGTACCATAGTTTTTGAGTGGATTCGGGGCTTGCATTCATCTAGCTATTTTCACAATCGTATTAGCAGTCATCCAAATCTCACATAGTGAGATTTTTTCCAAGTTGCAAGCAGTTGATAGGTGTATACCCTATCACTGATGATGGCCGAGTCTTCCCTCTGTCTTCAAAACCATGACAGAAACTTACTTCACCTGTTTTTGTGTGCCTCCCTGAGAGAGAGACAGTATGTATTTATTCTTAGTTTTATTCCAACTATTGGGCACTAGCTAAGTGCCAATAATATTTTGTCAATATTATACATGATGAGTGATAGTTATATATTCTTGTGGATAACCCTATCAACTACACATTTTCTGTAAATTTTCGTATCTATTGTTTGCATTTTGTGCTAGGCTTCATTATGGCAGGGTTTTCCCATCACTTCCAAAAGTGATAAAAACTCAGTTCGCAGAGCTTCTTGTGAGTTCATGCTCGTGGTCTGTGTGCATTGTGAGGTGCATGTGTGAGCATGCATTCGTTCTTAGTTCTATACCCACTATTGGGCACTGATGATGTTAGTGAGGATGTCATAGTATTGAGTCAATACTATGCATAATGGAGCTGATCTGCTATATAGTCTTGTGGTGGACTACCATGAGCTTATAGTTGCACTTTTATTTGAAGGTGAAGTTGGGGTTTGCGTGGATTCATTCTAGTATAGAGTCTTGTGGATAACTGTTATGAACTTGTAAACTCTGCTGTGTTTGGGTGAATTTGGGTCTTGCCTGGATTAATGTTGGTGTATATACAGGCTTCTCAGCATGCTCTAGAGCAATTATAGAAACTCAGTATGTTGAACTTGTATTGATGCATGGTTGTGTGTCTGTGTCTGAGCATGTTTTGGTACTGTATCCCCATTTTTATTCAGTCTTAGGTTTTGAAGTAATGTGTCACATGCTAATTTTGTGCTTGTCACTCAATGCAGAAAACAAATATTATAAGGGATTACCTTGAGGATATCAATGAGATTCCAAGGCCTCGAATGTTTTGGCCCAGAGAGATTTGGGGAAAGTATGCAGCTAAGCTGGAGGTTTTTGTTATACCCTCATCATGTTACATCTTTATATTATTATACAGGCAGTGGGCTCAATTTTCACTAGTAGACATGCTTGAGCTGAAAATTCTCACTCGTTTGATGTGCAGATCCGGTACTAATTTAATTTTAATATTTGTGGAGCTCTTTTGAATACAAGAGAATCTAAATTTTAACATTGTTGTTCCAGGTCCATTAGGGAGATAGTGTGATAACATTATCTCGTCCTGAGGAACTGTGTGCAAAATCCAGAGAGAAGTTGATTTATGCACGTTCTTTTATGCATTGACTACAGCTTATCTGTGTAGTATATACAAGCTGGTTAGCTTTTCTTTGGGGGTTACGTCATCGGACAAGGGGCTGAACTAGTTAGAACCTTTGAATTTAGTGGTGCTGGTGCAACTCTTAAGGTTGATCAGCATTTGGTCTGATTTGAAGATAGTACAAGGACCTCCATTGATTGGCATGGAGACTTGTACAGTTAAAATAAATTAGAGCATCCTTGTGCATACAATAGGGAAAACTAGACTAGGGGACTCTGTTTTATCTGTTTTCAAATTGTCAACTGAAGATTAATTGAAAATGAAAAAGAGGAGGAATGAAGAAGAAGGCCGGCTGCCTGCTTGTTTATCTGGAAAATTGTCTCTGTACCCTAGGTTTCATTTACAAATAAGCACATCAATTATCAGATAAATAGAGAACTTGACTTATTCAAAGCAGAGCTGCAGAAATACTCTCTCCATCTCCTTTAAAAAATTAATTAAACAATAAATAATGAGCTACATGGAAATTCACAAGGACTAGCATAGAGAAGCTTGTATGGTAGAAAACTTGTTTCCAAATAGGGTTAAATGATGCCATTACATAGCCAATCATTGGACCTTGAGTCCTTGACTTCAAATGCGTTGTGAACTCTTTCACAGAAGGCTGTAGTCCGTCATCTTATCGGCCCAACCAGCCCTAAGCAAGCATACTTATCAGCTGCACCACTTTATCTTTTCTTAAGTAGTCTTCCAAATGACATATTGTAATTATATTCAGTCTTGTGCTTGATTATGGACCATGATATGCCTGTGAAATTTCAATACAAGTGCTGACTATTTGAAAATCACTTTGCAGGACTTCAAATATGAAGAGAACTCCAAGGCTGCTGTCGAATGCCTAAATGATCTTATTACCAATGCATTGGGCCATGCTCTTGATTGTTTGAAGTACATGGAGGCGCTTAAAGATCATGCCATCTTTCGATTTTGTGCCATACCTCAGGTTCCCCCCCCCCCCCCCCCCCCCCCCCCGGGGCCTCATGCACACACAGACCCCCCAAAAACCCCCCTCAACTCTAGCACCCACCTTCCCTCCTTTTTTCCTTTCCTTTCCAAAAAAGAAGAAAAAGTTTTTTTTTTTGGGTCCTTCATTCATGCCAAACAGGCTTTGGAATTCAAATCCACTATGCTTATCTGACTAGTGTCATGTTTCTTGCAGATAATGGCTATCGGCACCCTTTCAGTCTGCTACAATAACATAAATGTGTTCAGAGGGGTTGTCAAGATCAGAAGGGGTATGCATATGTATCTTTTAGTGCAAAGTCTCTTGATATAATGATTAATCTTTTCTGCCATGGTTTGATTTGACCATAGTTATGCAACACATTGTGGATTGTTGGCAATTTCGCAACTGTGTCAGTCCATTCACTAAGAAGAAATAAACATAGTGGGATATTCATCTCATGCACACACAAGTCAAGATGCTTCTCAAAGGGTTTAATATATTTTGATATAAAATAAGATATAGAGTGATGAAGATATAAACCAAGGTAAAACGGTACCTCGGGGTCATATATATAATAGGAATTTTTAAGGTTCTCTACATCATTTTTAGGCAAGATCAATGACAAGCATTTGGTTTCCTTTAATTCCACTTTCACACCTTGAAGAAGAGCTTAATCCCAGTCTCCTTTATTGATGATTTGGCAAGAATTATTTGTTACATATCTCTAGGGCAAATTGGAGTTAATTATTGGATAGTCCAAATTACCAAGTACCAATAAAGCATCAAATCCTCACTTTTCTTTTGAGCAATCTTCTTCATTTATTTGGTCAAAGTTTGATAATCTTCAAACCACTAGCTCTATTTTTTTTTTCCAAATATATTAAAACACCTTGCACTACCTGATATTTTTCACCTTGCATTACATACATACATGCATACATAGATTCATACATGCATGCATGCATAATTACATACATATGCCAAACATACATACATACACAATGATACATGCATGCATGCATGTGCGTACGTACGTACATACATACATACATACATACATGTTGTATAGGGTTGTTAACCCTCTCTTGATATCTTCCTTTGAAATCATCAAAATCCTTGTTCATACACTCATTTCCATTGTCATTAGTTTCTAACTAGTCTGGCTTTATACGTATGCATATCATTTCTTGAAAATCTCAACTATACCTTTTGAATGAAGTGGATAAGCCCATATTTTCCTAGATGCATCAATGGCAAATGTAACTAAGTATTGCATACCTTTGTACTAGGTCTAACGTGTCCTCCTCCATTGTTGTAGAGATGCAGTATGGAGATTATACTGGTTTTCCAAGTATATAATCATGGCAAAGCTCAAAAGCTGAGTCCTTTACATCAACTATATGTTGATATATTTAGGTAGTGATGTGTGTGAAACCACTAGGACCGTCGGGGCACTTTTTCCCCTCTTTAGGAGTTTTTTTCCTCCGGCTTGTATATATGCCTATTGCCCTAACGGGTTACTTATCTTTGTACTAGAGATGCTGAGGCACATGCATTGATAGCCTTCTCTATCGAACGTGCCATTATTCTTCACATTCGCTCTTGTAGGTCAGCTAAGGATGCTTGGGATACACTTACCACTTTATATCAGGCAAGGAATGAGGCTCGTGTTGCTTACCTCTGAAAACAGTTGGAGAGTGAGCACATGAGTAAAGGTGATTCCATGGACAGTTTTCTGACAAAGATCAAAGATTTAAAGGAAGAGTTGATTTCTGCATATGAAGTCTTACCTGATACTTCACTTGTGCAATCTGTTTTGAATGGTCTTCTCAATTCATATCAGAGTTTTGACTCCACTCTTCGTTTGATGATGAAAGGCAATCCAAATGCCTTAACATTTGAGGAGTTAGTCTCTGTTCTGTTGCAGGAAGATCAATCTAGGCAGAACAGGTCCATTATGCGTGTTGCAGATCAAGCTTTCCTGGCTAGTCAGAAGGGCAAAGATAAATGGAGCTCTTCTACTAGTAAGCAGAAATATGCTAATTCTACACAATCAAAGAAGGATGACAAAGATGAGAAGAAAAGAGAAAAGCAAAATTTGTTTTGCAAATACTGTAAAGTAAATGATCATGTCATAAAGACTTGTCCAAGACTAGATGCCAAAGAGGCAAAGAAAAAAGAGGCTGGAATGGTTTTTGCAGAGGCCTCTACACCAAAAACATAGTCCGCTAATCTAGTGCAGAATGAAGAATGGGTATTTACTACTGTTTGCAGTTTTGACCCATCTTCTTCTGAACAGTGTATGTCTCAGATGTTTGGTACTTCGATAGTGGGGCAACCAAACATATTACATTGCAGTGTAGTTTTTTCACTTCGCTCGAGCTTGCCTCTATAGGGAATACTGTCACATGCGCCAACAACTCTTCTTATCCTGTCATTGGAGTTGGTAAGATCATTCTGACTACCGCTGATAGTAGTTCTTTTACATTGCCTGATGCTTTATTTGTACCAGGGATCAAGAAGAATTTGATATTAGTTTCAGCTTTAGTCAAAATTATGCCAAAATGGCTGGTGCAGATTTTGTGTGACAGCAATTTAGATGCATCTCTCTCATATCGTACTCGTTCAGGCTCTCATAGTGCTTCTTTGGCATCAGATTGCTATGCTATGGTTTCTTCTAGTCTCTATGATGAGAATGAACCTGTTTTGTTTGATGAAGCACAAAGTTCAAAAAATTGGATGGTTGCTATGCGATGTGAATATGATGCTATAATGAAAAATGGTACCTGGTCTTTATGTGACTTGCCTCCTTGCATGAAGGCCATTGGCACTAAGTGGGTATACAAGCTTAAGCGTAAGCCTGATGGAACAGTTGATAGGTATAAGGCTAGGCTTGTTGCAAAGGGTTATGCTCAAGAAAGAGGCATTGATTTTGATGAGACCTTTGCTCTTACTTGCCAAATGACTACTGTTCGTAGCATCTGTGCATTTGCAGCTCATCATGGTTGGAATGTACATCAGTTGGACATTAAAACTGCATTTCTGAATGGTGATTTGCATGAAGAAGTGTATGTTTTTCAGCCTCGTGGCTTTGTGCAGAAAGGGCAAGAAAACCAAGTGTGTAGGTTAAAGAAGGCATTATATGGTTTAAAGCAAGCACCACGTGCTTGGTATGAAAAGATGTATGCCTATCTGATTCCACATGGTTTTAAGAACAGTCAAACTAGTTACTAAAAGCACCTTATATGTTAAGCGTGCTAATCATGTGCTTTTGATCATTGTTGTGTATGTTGATGACATGCTGCCCACATGTCTTTATGAGAAGCATATTGCTGATTTTAAGGCGGATCGGCATGCCTCATTTGAGATGTCAGATTTGGGGCATTTGCATGATGCAAGTTGATGGCAGAATAGCTCTGTGTCAAACGAAATATATTGACACATCATAGAAGCGTTTTGGCTTTGAAGGCGGAAAACCTATTACCACTACTATGGAGACAGGTTTACGATTTGGTCTTCATGATGGTGGAGATGCATTTGATGCTGTTCTCTATCAGCAAATTGTTGGATGCTTGATTTACTTATGCATTACTCGATTGGATATTCAGTTTGTTGTCTCACAGATGAGAAGGTTTATGCATTGCGTAGGTGTCAAGCATTGGCAGGCGGTTAAGCGCATCTTTAGCTACTTGAGTGGTACCCGGCTACTTGAATTGTTTTATCCCAAGGGGGGATCACTACCATCAAATTTACATGCTTTTTCTGACTCTGAATGGGCTGGTTGCTATGACACTCATGTGTCCACTAGTTTCTTTTGCTTCATGCTTGGTGGCTCATGTATATCTTGGTTGAGCAAGAAGCAGCCTACTGTGGCCACTTTCAGTTGTGAGGCTGAGTATAGGGAAGCTTTCACAGCGACTGTTGAATGTGTGTGGCTGATACGTCTTATGGCTGATTTGGGTGTTGGTCAGTCTTCTGCCACCACCATCTTCACTGACAGTTAGAGCACATTGGCACTTGCGAGGAACCTTGTGTTCCATGCTCGCACTAAGCACATTGAGGTGCATTATCATTTTGTCAGGGAGAGGTTCTCTGTTGGAGAGATCAGCTTGGCATATGTGCCCACACAAGAGAACATTGTAGACCTTTTCACGAAAGCTCTGCCTAGGGAGAAGTTTGAAGCTTTCTGCAAAGCTTTGGGCTTACTTCCTTTTGTGGATATATTCCACATAGCTTTTCACTTCCTTATACATGAGTGCAAGCTCTTTGTTCACCGCATCACTCTCAGGGGGGATTTGTTGATATACTTAGGTAGTGATGTGTGTGAACACACTAAGACTGCCCGGGCACTTTTTTTTTCTCTTTAGGAGGTTTTTTCCCCCTGACTTGTATATACACCTATTGCCCTAATGGGTTACTTATCTTTGTATATTCTAGTGGTAATACATTCAGTATTGTGTGTTGTGCTCCAAGCTTCTTCTTCTTCCTTGTGCTGATCGTCTGCTTTCGCAGACCTTGAACTCCAACACTATACCATGGGAAAAAAGTAATTCAATTCCTTTCTTATTCATGTGTCCAAGTCTTTTGTGCTACAGCTCCATATGTGAACTCATGTTTGATATTGCAAGACATTTACCTGGCAACAATTGACTTCGTAATTAGTATTATACCTTGCATATTCCCCTTAATAATCACATTGATCCCTTGTGCAATTTCCATGTGTCTTTTCCTAAAGTAGTGTGATATCTTGAGGTATCAAGTTGAGCAATTGAGAGAAGACACTTCTTGATGCTTGGAATGCACCTCATTGTAGGCAAATGAGCCACAATAGATATAGACAAAGAGAAAGAATAGACACAACATAAAGAAAAGACTGCACATGAGAGGAATGTAAGGAGCCATGCTCCACATATTTCATTACATTACAAGGTAGCAGCTACAAGATAGCATAAGAATATGCCTTGATATACAAGCTATCCAATAACTTCAAAAATCTTCAAAGGCTGAGTAATCCTCCTCCAAAATAACACTCTCCTTCAAGCAAGTAATTGAACACTACTCACAAGAAATCTATATACCTGCACACCTTGAAGTTGATGAAGAACCTCCACCTCATCCAAGTAGAAGAAGGCCATACCTAAGAGATGGTTTTGATGTTCTTCTAGGATATACTTATATAGGGATTCACAATAAAGCAAAATTACGATTTGCAGTGCAAAATCCGCAGTAATCTCCAAATTTCAAAAACCCTAAAATTAAGCTAATTACCTTCCTTTTTAGATGTCAAGTGTCATGTTTTTCGTGGTCAGCTTTTGGACAATTGAAAGTCTATCTAAAGACCATACATAAGCACTCTCATCATCACTACTCGGAGAGCTCTTTGAGAGCTTGATTAGAGAAGGTATCTTCTTCACCTTGGAGGGGTGCAGTTGTGTATTCTTCATCTTCAACAAGGAGGGCACCAGCTTGAAGCTTATCTAGAAGAGATCATCTTCAGCTTATGGAGATTGTGGAGTTATGAAGAAAAGTAGCAACAGCACTTTATTGTGCATATCATTATGCTTCTTTGTAACTTCATGTACATCATGTACTTCATGTTTGGAATGTATGGAATGTATGGAATATATGTGGAGCTATGCTCTTTTATCTCTCTCTTGTCTTGTTGATTCTCCATCTTGTCTCTATTTTCTCTCTGTCTCAATTTTGATTGTGGGCCTAAAAGTCAACAAGCCCTCTCTCAAGTCTCATCTTTTCACAAGCAGGCTTATTCCCCCAAACTTTTATCAAAATATGTACATTCAAAGCTTAACTGTATGACATGAAGGTGCTAATAGATTATAGAACCATGAAACGTGCACGTTATACCACCATTTGTGGCAAGCACATGCATTTCATACATCCTGAAACTTGAAGAGAGACATAGTTAGAATTAGAAAGAAGAGCTAGTGAATATGAAGTTCTTCAACCCGGTAGGGATTCTTACTCCTTGCTCCAGATGAAGAGGGATCACACATGATTATATTTCATAGATTTAAAGATGTTTATGCATCTTTACTTTTAGATAGTTTTTCTTCTTCTGAAAATTATTGACTAAGAGAAATATATTCTTGCTTGGAAGCTAAAAATGGTCAGCCTTGATTTAACATACTAATAAAGGTTATGCATTATTATGTGGTTGTGGGTCAAATTATATCGGAAAGGTGTACAAGTAAGATCCATTTAAATCCTGTCAACCCCTCGTATTTTAAATAGCAAAGGTTCTGACATTTGTATGACAAGATGATATACTGCTAACAAATGGGAGAAACTCGTCTTTCCTGGTGCCCCTTTTATTTTTGAACATATTTCTCATTTTTTGCAGGTTTGACTGCGAAAATTATGGATCAGACCCACAGTATGAGTGATGTCTATGGAGCGTTCTATGATTTCAGTAGCTTGCTTGCTGTTAAGGTGAGTTAAATAGCCTTTCCTGTTTTCAGGAGCCTAACTTTTAGCTCTATGTGCTGTGTCATAAGTTGGGAACAATAACATGTACTCTGATTTACTGTTCAAATGTAGATCAATAAAGATGATCCATCCTCTCAGAGAACATTGGATGCTATAGAAGCCATCCAACATGCGTGTCGAGCATCTGGCCTACTATCCAAGAGGTTCTACACCTTGTTTCCCCTTAATCATGCAGCGAATGTGTTCAGAGCTAACTTACCTTGCTGATTGTTTGTTTGGATGTTTTTTTATTTGGTGTACAGGCGGTCATTTTCTGTGAAAACCAGCAAACAACGCAAGGAAGTGTTTTTGTTGTTACTCTCGATCATCTTTGTTGTAGTGATGTCATACATGATTGTTAATAGCCCATAAGCTAAAATTTCAGGCCAAATTGAGTCGAATATTCATGGTTCTTTTTCCCCTACCAAGTCTGCATAATTATTTGATTATTTTGTTTATCGAATCATCAGCAAGTTTTCCTTTGTGGGGCCTCATTTTTTCTTAGTTGATGTGGGTGCAGCCCTGATTATCTTGTAGCTCATGAGATTGTACACTCACATCATGTCATCCAGGTTGTCAGCCCTATTTGTGTACCATTATATTGACTAGAGGGTATCCCCGTTCCCATCCTGCTTTCACTGCAGCACTCAAGTACCCACCCTTGGTCCCCTTTTTTTTAAGTCTTTCTTTAGCACACTAATGGCTTTTTGTAGGCGTTAATATAATAGATCATATCTTGTCATGCCACAGATATTATTATTTTTTTAACATTTTTATTGACATTCGCATAATACACCATATCATTTCATCTCTCTCTCTCTCTCTCTCTCTCTCTCTCTCTCTCTCTCTCTCTCTTCCCCCCCCCCTCTCTCTCTCTCTCTCTCTCTCTCTCTCTCTCTCTCTCTCTCTCTCTCTCTCTCTCTCTCTCTCTCTCTCTCTCTCTCTCTCTCTCCCCCCCCCCCCCCCCCCTCTCCCTCTCCCCCCCTTCTCCCTCTCTCTCTCTCTCTCTCTCTCTCTCTCTCTCTCTCTCTCTCTCTCTCTCTCTCTCTCTCTCTCTCTCTTCCCCCCTCCCCCCCCCCCTCTCTCTCTCTCTCTCCCCCCCCCCCCCCCCCCCCTCTCTCTCTCTCCCCCCCCCCCCCCCCCCTCTCTCTCTCTCTCCCCCCCCCCCCACCCCCCAATCACCTGATACACTATCCTGTGGTTATTTCGAGCCTTTTTTGGCCTACACAGTTTTGTGTAGCGAGTACTATTCCATTTTATTTCTGCACAGGACATACTACAATTGTACACAGTTTTGTCTCATAGTCTCATAGGCCAAGTTTGGCCTTCAGAAGACGTTAATATCACTTTCTTTCTCTCTCTCTCTCTCCCCTTCACCCCTCTCTCTCTCTCTCTCTCTCTCTCTCTCTTTCTTTCTCTCTCTCTCTCTCTCTCTCTCTCTCTCTCTCTCTCTCTCCCCCCCTCCCTCCCTCCCCCCCTCTCCCTCTCTCTCCCCCCCTTCTCTCTCTCTCTCTCTCTCTCTCTCTCTCTCTCTCTCTCCCCCCTCTCTCTCTCTCTCTCTCTCTCTCTCTCTCTCTCTCTCTCCCCCCCCCCCCCTCTCTCCCTCCCTCTCTCTCTCTCTCTCTCTCTCTCTCTCTCTCTCTCCCCTCTCTCTCCCTCTCTCTCTCTCTCTCTCTCTCTCTCTCTCTCTCTCTCTCTCTCTCTCTCTCGCCCCCCCCCCCCCCCCCCTTTTTCCTTCTCTTCCCCCCCCCCCCCCCCCCCCCCCCCCCCCCCCTTTTCCTTCTCTTCCCCCCCCCCCCCCCCCCCTTCTCTCTCTCTCTCTCTCTCTCTCTCTCTCTCCCCCCCCCACCCCTCCCCCTCTCTCTCTCTCTCTCTCTCTCTCTCTCTCTCTCTCTCTCTCTCTCTCTCCCCCCCCCCACCCCTCCCCCTCTCTCTCTCTCTCTCTCTCTCTCTCTCTCTCTCTCTTCCCCCCCCCCCCCCCCCCCTTTTTTTTTTTCCCCCTCCCTCCCCCCCCCCCCTTTCTCTCTCTCTCTCTGTCTCTGTCTCTCCCCCCCCTCCTCCCCCTCTTTTCTTTCTCAACGTTGTTTTGCATTGTTCTTCCATAAAAAGGGAAATATGGCTTCTCTGCACAAAGGATTTGGCAAATCCACATGTCACTGAATGAACAGCTTCACCAAATGACAGCTTAGGTTTGTGTGTTTCCCAGCTGAACTAAGGACTGCATCACAGCAGGGAGGCTACTCATCACCTCCTTGACCACGTGCTCAATGTATTTGAAGCTCATCAGTTGCAAATTTGAATTGTTTTATTGATTTGAATTTGTTTCAATTGTTTTATAGGCTCATGTGTCTGGACAGGGATGTGATCTCTGTTTCATGGATATGGATTACAGACCGACCTTTTTATGTGAAACATATGTTGTCTACTGTAAAATTGTAAATTCAGTTAAAGAATGACAAGAGTAATGCCATTTCGCATTACGGACATGAAGATTTTGTGATTGTGTATTCTAGATCATGTTGGTGGAAAGCTCAGTAAAATAATGGAATACTTAATTTGAGCACACCTGGTATTCATTTTGAAGGCTCTTTTAAGACAGCTTTATGTGCTGCAGGGAGACGGAATATTTGTCTTTTCATGATCATGTCCACCCTACCTAATTGAGCACATGCTATTCACATCAACTCATTCTCACAAAACTCTTCTACATGATTTTCTCATCGGTTTACATTTTGCGCAGAAATGTATTTACATGAGTATGATCATTGTATTTATGATGATATGCATCACGTAGAATCACTTTCACCTTTTAACACCTTCAATTTTATTTGTAATGACATACACTTTTGTATTTTACAATTTCCTTAGTACACTCTACATCCTATCCTGATTACTCATTTTGTTCCTGGGAATATACCCTAAAGGAAAACTAATATGATGATGAGAGCCACTTCCAATACAGAAGGCACTGCATTAAGGATGAAGCAATAGAAACTTGAAAATATGTGTGGCAATGCTATGTATACACATGATGAACATGTAAGAGCTGGTATGTATATGAGAGCAAAAGAAGAATCTGTGTCTTTCTATTGAAGATGGTTTGAGAGCCAAGGTAGTTGGACTCTTAAATACCTTCTCCTGTACAAATGTCATATTTTCTGTTGGGACTTGAGCCCCGCAACATGCTAATAATAGATGGCTCTTTGTATTTTTTCAATGAAAGCCTTTATGGAAAAGTGCATTTGTAAGCATCAAATTAATGGACTTCCCAGAAATATTTTATCTTCTGAATGGAAATGTTGTTTTATTTTTTCATGCGACATTATGTTGGTTCTTGCTTAGTTGTGTGCCTTCCTATTTGTAACATTGCAGAACTAAGTTTTTGACTTCCATTTGACAAGGCTATCTTTACAAGTAAATGGATCCTTGTAATTTGTTTTTTTTGGAGTCAGCTTCATAATATTAGGGGATGCTTCTCTTCTGCTGTATGCAATCTTCCCATCCTCGTATGTCTGATGTATGATTAAACCAGAGAGGTTGAAGATATGCTTCTCTGTATGAGATGTCTGGTTTTCTTGCTTCATCAAGTAGCTTGAAGTAGATTGTTTTTTGGTATGGTGTTGTAACAAATAACAGAGGTATACTTTCAATTTTTGCTTCAGATATATGCCCCTCCTTGTTTGGATATTTTTCATGCCAAATAAATCTTAGGATAGTAGGCACTACTTTGTGAAGTTAAAATAAAAAATCTGGTGAGTCTGCCACAAGTATTTCAACATGTATTTCTTGATACTGCGTAACCTTCCACTGGATCTAATTTTGCTCACAATTAGGTACATGATTAGAAAACTGTGGTCGCAATTGTATTAAATTATGTCAAATACTTTTCCATGGCATGTGATCTGTATGTACCATGGTTTACTAGTACTGTATAGATTAACAGTCTCCCAGGAATATTGTTGATCTCACCTAGATTGATAATAAACTGTGGCCTCAGATAGAAAAGCTTTAGCTCTGTCCTTGATATTATAGTTATTTGGAGTATCCATTGTGATCTCTATTGTAGTGAGGTCCAGTCTTCTGGTTCAAGAATTTGTTTTGCGATTCGCCTCCTTGTTCGACTGAAGATCACACTATCTTTGGCATCACAGTTGATGGGTAGACTAGAGGTTTCGATCAGAGTTTGAAAAGGTAAACGATGCTTTGACTTAAATGTTGCTATATGGGTATTTTCTGAAACTTTCTCAATTTATGACTTAATTTGAGATACATGGATCATTTCGATGTCAGCTTTGGGTGAAGTTAGAAAAGGTTCGTTCTGTTTTCAACTGTGGTCTGCATTAGTTTGTGCTCAATGCATCTTTGGCTTTCTTTAATGTTGTAAGTAAGAAGCATCAGGTGTGGTTTGTGTGAAGGTGAATGAATTTATTTTAACAACTAGTGACTCTTACATCCTAGGTCAGGTAACTCCAAGGAATGCTCCGAACTTCATATAAACATATGTAGAAATGCAGGTCTTTGTTGTAGAGCAGCTTGAGAAGGGACGTAAGAATCCAAATTCCTGAATTTATGGTGTTTCCTGAAGTTTTTTGTTCTGTCAATGTTATTTTATCGTAAAGGGTATCAGGATAATAAGCCTATAATTTTCAGCTTAGTCAAATTTGTATCTTTGTGCACATGCTAGGGGTTAAGGTTGATCCATCTCCACAATCAACACAATCAAAGGCCAACATTGTAGAGTAATAGTGTAAAAGAGGATTGTAAACATGACGCATAGAAGAGGATTGTACACTTTTGAGGGTTTGAACTTGTGGCATTGCCATCAATAAAATAATCACCTGATCGAGTCAGATTGTCATTTGTTCCAGTAAGATTTAGGAGAACGAGGATCATCGTATGTGATGATGATGAGCAAGGATCATAGGAATGCAGATTGAAAATGAGGATAATCAAGAGCAAACATTTTCTAAATTATGGATTGCATCAATGGCAGTAATTAGAAGCGGAGGTTAGGTAATTACACTAGGATCATTTTCTTTAAGATCATCAATTACGTGATCCTAGTTCGAAGCAGAGGCAAGTTCATTGACACTAGAATCGTCGTTGGGGGGGGGGGTGGGCTTGATTTCTGACAAATAAGGACTACCTTAGAGTCTTATAAGGGGGCAAAACAACTAGAAAAGCTTAGATAAATTCTTGAACCGTGAGAACCTGTCTTGACCCCCGAGTGCTTGAATGGTCATAACTTCATATGAACTCCGATTGATTAGATTTTGGTCTTGTTCGAAAGCTCGTCGAGAATCCTACGTGGACCTCGACTAGTTTTTGTAAAAATCATGTGGAGTTTTAGAACATGTATTTTAAAGTTTGCCATTAGGTCGGATTAGGTGGTCATAGGATTCTGGGGCACAGTGAGCTATTCTAAGGGGGGCCTATACTTTTTGATGTGTGTCTATCAATTCATTGTGATCAATGGGCAATATTAACTTGTGAACCTTTGCAGGAACATTGTGAGCAATCAAGGCATCCAAAGTAAGCTAGCAAGTACGAATACCAAGCTTGGGAGAAGGCTTCTTGGGCTTGCGAAGCAACATGAGCAATAAGTGATCGGAGGTTGGAAGTCTCTCAACCCTCCTTTGTCAATTCCTAGCTTAGGCTAAGTGCGACTTAGGTGTGGTGATTAATTAGAGCGACGCTAGGCATGAATCAAGTCCAAGAGAACTAAACAACTAAGTACAAGCAGTAAGAGGGTCGGAAGTGCAAAAACTCTAAGGAACAAAAGTAAACTTGAATCGATCAATTATCAAGTGTGAAATTCACTTAAGTATTTCTGACGACGTGATTTCAAACAAGGGCTTAACACAGTAATCAACTAAAAAGAACAAAGTGATTGATACAAAATAACTTGCAACGAGATTGTACTTTGGACGAGGGGGTCAAAAACCTAGGCATATGAACCTAAGGTCAGGAAGACACTTAGGCCGAGATAGACAAAGCTTGAGGTCTTCTGAAGCTAGTGTCAATCATACTGCTGGGTCTTGGGCCCAACAATTGAGTGATTATCCATACACTCTAAGTTCAGAAACAAGCGATTGGGAGATGCCCTATAACATGGAGAGACCAGTAAGTAGTTCAGGAGTGGTGTACCTGGAAAAGCCAGAAGGACCTTACAAGACTCAATTGGAATATATGAGGACCAATCGTCTAGATGCTCGCATCTACGAAGACGGCCTGAGAAGGTCTGTGGTCCAGATTAAAAACCCGGATCAACCCCATGGACTAGAACATCCGGTAGTCAAGTTTGAAAATGGAGCATATCTAGATAAAGAAGGAACGATTTATGTGGTCACCACCCTTCCAGATAGGACATATGAGTTCGGCAATGTGGTCCCAGAGGCTGACATGGGTGACATAGAGCAAGGAAACCTAGGAAAAGAGCCAAAAAACCCTCGAGGCAAGTCGGTCTTGATGAGAATAATCACTCTAGAGTGGGTTCCCCAAGACAATAGGAGCATAGATTTACTCGTAAATCGAGAGACGGATGCGGCTTTTTGGAGGTATAAGCCTTAGAAGCCTAACGAAGTGGGAGCACTTACCATCAGCCCAGGCAAAGTGACCTACTTAGATGATGCTTTAGAGAGAATCTTTGTGGTCTCAGAGCATGGGAGACATAGCTACACTTGGAAGGGTGAATTTGTTTTTCCCCAACCTTGATCCACTGTGTCTTATGGTCACCAAGGAGATGGAACATCTCAAGCTCATGGAGCTCATAGGGACAGAAGTAGAGATAGGCCAGAAGTAAGTTTTGCCAACCCCCTGCGAAGAGAAAGGATGAGAACAAAAATGGATAGGGAAGAAACCGAGAGACCTAGAGTCCCAAGAAACCAAAGAAATGTTGATGATTTCCCTTTGCCAAGGCCTAGAGAGCACACTAGGACCTTGAGGCCAACCCAGCTTGTTAACTCCATGAAGAATTACTTCGATGACACTGGAGACCCTTACGACCATGTGGTAGAATTTAGGCAAGTCTTGAGTGCTGAACAAGTTGAGGACCTATTCTCGCAGCATAATGCTTTTGGTCTAACCCTTAGAAACACAGCCCTTACATGGTTTCAACCATTACACGAGAGGCAGTTTTGGAGCATAGACCAACTTCTAGAAGCTTTCATCACTGAGTTTTCTAAGAGTGGTATATGGCATAATACCTCGCCACTTATTCATAGCTTCAAGCAAACACCTCAAGAGACGGTTAGACAGGCAGGAAGATGGTTTAGGCAATACCTAGAGAGGTGTCCTGTGCTTGAGCTACCCACACCAGCCAAACAGGTAGCTTTGTTCTTAGATGGACTGCTGAGTACCAAGCTAAGGTCATATGTGTATCTGAAAGACCCCATAACCATAGAAGAATGTGTGCACACGTGCATAGATATTGAGGATAATCTAGGAGAGGAGCTCGAGCTTTCAAAAATCTACAAGGATTTAGATAGCTCTAGCAGCCTCACTTCCAGTCAATCCACATCTATCGAGGAACTTGCAGAAAAGGTAGCTCAGAAATTAGGTGTCTCTGGCAAGTAGAGTCCTAGATTTGCCCCAGGGAAACGATGTTATACTTGTGGAGACCATATGGTGAGTGTATGTCCCATTATGGCCCAACCCCAAGTGAATCCTAGTGGCCAGTACTGCACCATAGAGCGAAGGTACACCAATCACACCGCACAAGACTGCCCATATAACAAACAAACTGTCAGGCAAAATTACCCTTAGGCATACCCACAACAGGGCAAATACCAGAACCAATACCTATTGCAACAATACGGTAGGCCTCAGCAACCCTATCAACAACCCTACCAAAGGCAGCAGAAACCTCAACCAATCCTAGCGCAGCAACCCCCGGCTCCAACCAATGTGATTCCAGTGAAATATGCATCTACAGAAGAAAATTTGAACAGAGCCATAGTCCCAGCAACACCATTGCCATCAGAAAGTGACCCAAGTGATCATAGTTTTGACTCTACACATATTGATAGCCCACAGGCTTACTACATGCAGTCACCCAATTATAATGAGTCATACTATTATGAAGAACCCAGTCAATCTAGTTGGGAGCTAGATTATGCAAATGTCATGTACGCAAACCCCAGCTCTAGACCTCAGCCTAGGCAGATAAGGCCCCCATTTCCTAGAGGGTCATGCGTCCGATGTCAGGGAGATCATCTCATTCGTGATTGCCCTCTACTGGCACCTACACAAACACACTCTGTGACAATTCAAGGCTTTTGCCCAGACTGTGGAAAGGAGCATTTGTTACGAGAATGTCCCAAGAACCCCATCAACATGCCAAAAATCGCTCCTATCAATGTTATTGGGTTAGTAGTAGACTCTATAGGAAGTGTAACTTCCACAACTCCAATGCACGTGGTCACTAGAGCTCAAGCTTTGCAACAAAACCAAGGTTTTAGGTCAGGAAAAAAGTTATGAGGTTAGCGAGACGGAGAGCATAACCAAGAAAAGGACGAGCTTGGAGAGATAGCCGGGAGAGAATGAAGAGACAATGGTCAAAGAAAATGAGCGATCTTGAGGTAGCTTGAGAGAAACAAAAGCAAAGATAATGGAACTCACATTTCAAACTCACTCTCACACTACCCCACCACCACCATTTTCCTCTCCCTCCAACCCATCACTTTCCATTCCCCAACCTTCTAATCCACCATACGTAACCCACCCACCACCCAGAGTAGGATCAGTCCTAGTTGATCCCACTCCTGAGGATCTAGACCTGATGCTTAAAGCATATCAGAGCAGAATCCAGGAAGGGCCAAATGTGACAGATCATGACAAATGTTACCCTAGAGCCGATCTAGAGATAGAGAGAACAAAACTTTGTGCTAAGATGTTAGAATTGGCACAAGCCATGTTTGAAGCCAGTGGCTTGTTCAATGGCTCTAGCCCCACTAGAACACCATTGCATTTGATGGTCTATTAGATAGATTGGAGAGGTTACTTGCAAAGTCTGGAAAAGGAGCCACCTCCCAGGCTAAGGAGAGGGCAAGTGATAGAATCAGCATTCCTCCCCAGGAAGCTTATGTGCCTAAATCCACTGAACCAGACACTTTTTTTTCTATGAATCGGTATTCACCAGAATTCTTGCATGAGATTCAAAAAGAGAAATGGGCTACAGAAAGTGAATACCTTCCACCAATTGAACTTGTGGATGATGCGAACAATCAATTCCCACAAGACGTTCCTTCCATTTATGGAGAGTAGGAGAGTGCCCAATCTCATGAGAGGTTAGACTTTGAGGCTAATTCCTTGCAGGAATTACCCCATTTCACAGGCCCATGGGAAACTAAGTCTACTTGCATGAGAGAACCCACAATTATGATAAGAAACGAAGACTCAATTATACCTAGGAATACGGAGGTAGTAAGGAATAGTAAAGTGCAGTGCAACCTCACTTTAGAAGAGCTACTCAAGGTTAAGCCTGAATTATGGAAACATGTAGCCAAACAAGTGCCAAGCATAGTGAAACCTCGTTCCCAGGTAGGATTTCATAGAACAATGCCAGAAATACCATTGGATAAGATAGGAGACATGAGCGAGGGAGAAGAAGGAAATACCTATCTTCTCGTTAACCATCAGGGGCACACAACCAAGGCAATTTTGGACTCAGGAGAAAGAGTTGCAATTGCTACCACTTCCCTATGGAACCGTTGGGGCAAGCCAGCACTCAGGCCGACGAGAATGAAATTGCAGATGGCCGATGGTCACATTGAGAGGCCCTTAGGATTGCTAGAAGGAATAACTCTCACTACATGTGGTGTTGAGTTCGAGCATACTTTTGCTATATGTGAGTTTAGCAAAAATCAAGCCTACGAGATGATTTTGGGAAGACCATTAATGCGGCAGTTGCAAGTGGTACAAGATTGGGGAACCAATTCTTTGTATTTGCAACACTTAGATGTCACGACCAAAGTTAATCTCCAGGATTACTCTCATAGAGATGTCCCTCCCATCCAATGGAATCCCATCCATAGAGCCAAAGATGATACTGAGTCAGTGCATTCCATAGGATTAGGATCCTCATGGATGCATGAAGACACACACTTATGGATGTGCAAAGTAGCAGTAGAGGAAGAGAAGAGAGAACACGCCAGAGAGTTAGGTGCGAAGGAAACCCATCGATCCATTCAAGACCCAGCCTATGCACTTGTAGTATTTCCAGATAAAGAATTTGAACCCCATGGTTGGGCAGAAATTTTAGCAACTATGGATGTAGCAATCAATGAAGAACAATGGACACCCCACTGTGACGAGGATGGCTATGACATCTCAATCTTCACGATAGAGCCAATCATGTTTGTCACAGTAATAGAAGAATGCGAACCTAGCACTGATGCATTTGAGGATGCAAGTGACTCTGATCTGGAGTCAATCATTATGGATCCACGTTTTGCATTAGATGAGGAATATTTCCACGAGGTAGAAGCTCATCCTCAAAGACACAAGGAAGGTATGAATGAGGTGAGATTAACCACACAAGTGACCACCAAGAGTGAGGGAAAGAAGAGGAAGAAGAGAGAAGTCACACCAGAGGAGGAAGACTCCTTGTTTGAGGTCCTTGAAAACTTTAAGTATGAAATAGAAGACAGGAGAGTCATGATAAGAATGCCAAAATGCGATGCACAAGCAGGAGAGGCCCATGATAACAAAGAAACCACCAAGAAAATAGTGGTAGCCATAGAAGAAGAAGAGGAGAGATGCACATCATTGGACATGACCTTACTGAAGAAGAAGAGAAAGAGTTGATAGCCTTGCTGAGAGAATACAGAGATGTATTTGCTTGGAGTTACAAGGACTTGAAAGGTGTAGCCCTGACATATGCTCACACACAATCCCCATGACCTCAGAGGCTAGACCCTCTAAATTGAAGCCATACACATACAATGACAACTATGTTGCCAAGATCAAAGAAGAGATAGATCGCTTGGTTGAAGCTGGATTTATCTACGAAATTGAGCACACTGAATGGGTTTCCCCCATCATAGTGGTGCCCAAAAAGAATGGCAAATTATGTGTATGCATTAACTTGAAGAAAGTTAACGTAGCCACTATTAGAGATAGTTATCCCCTTCCTATCACTGAGCATCTATTAGAAAGGGTAGCAAGCAAGGAAGTGTACAACTTCTTGGATGGGTTCTCTGGTTACAATCAAGTGGCCATTGCACCAGAAGATCAGCATGAAACGACGTTTGCCACAGAGTGGGGCATATTTGCTTTTCGGGTAATGCCATTTGGGCTTACCAATGCGCCTGCAACCTTTCAGAGACTGATGTGCCATGTGTTTAAAGAGTTCCTGAGGAAGAATTTGGAAGTCTATGTTGATGATCTCTATGCTCATTCCAACATTAGACAAACACATATACTTGAACTCAGGCAAATCTTTGACAAATCATCAAGTCTGCTTGAACCCAAAAAAGTGTGTTTTCATGGTCAGGCAAGGCAAGATTCTAGGACACATAGTGTCGAAGAACGACATATCAACTGACGAAGAGAAAGTGAGAGGTATCACAGAACTACCTAGGTGAAACAATGTCAAGGAAGTGCAAGCTTTCATGGGGCATTGTGGCTATTGCCAACGTTTTAGACACATGTATGCCATCATTGCAAAGCCTCTGTACGGACTTTTGACTAATTTTGAGTGGACTGTTGAATGTGAGAAATCTTTCAATGAGCTTAAACGGCGATTGTGTTCAACACCAATCTTGACTACACCAGATTGGAACAAGCCATTCCATGTCCATGTGGATGCCTCCAACTATGCTATTGGGTGTGTACTTGCACAACCTACGGGCGAAGGTAATATGGATCTTCCAATCGCCTATGCTAGTAGACAATTAAATGCGGCTGAACAAAATTATACCACCACTGAGAGAGAAGGATTAGGCATGGTATATGTGGTTAAGAAATTTAGACACTATTTGCTTGCAAATAAGTTTAAATTTTTTATTGATCATCAAGCACTGTTGTACTTGGTAAACAAGCCATGCAATACAGGTAGATTAGTAAGATGGTTTCTCTTACTAATGGAATATGACTTTGAGGTTGTGGTGAGGAAAGGCAAGAATCACTTGAGAGTAGATCATCTCTCGAGGCTCACATCTGGAGAGGCCCCACAAGGAGTATCAGATGATCTTCTTGGTGCTTACTTGTTTAATTTGGAAGTTGTACCATAGTGGGCCAAGACCTTAGTGCCACTAATGACATATGGACCTAAACATCTAGTAGTAAACAGTCAGGATAGGGAGGTAGTAGAAGCCCAGAAGTTCCATATCATGGTAGGGAGTATGCACAAGCATACAGATCAAGGAATGTTAGCTTGTTGTGTGGAAGAGGATGAGTACGCAAAATGGTTGCAATTAGCACATGTGGGTGCATTAGAGCAACACTACCCAAGGCAAAGAACCTTACAGACATTGAGGAGGCTTGGAGTGCACTGGCCAACTATGGAAGCAGATGCCCATAAGATGTGCAAGGAATGCCCAATCTGCCATACTAAGTCACCAGTGGAACATGCCACTCTTTATCGAGTGTCTTTAGTGCTAGATTGGAGCGAACCCTTAGTAGCCTTTTTGAGGACGAGGACCTTTCCTCGAGATATGACATTGGCTCGACAAAGGAGCTTAGAATAAGAAGCTTTAGATTATACTCTCATTGGAGATAATCTATATAGAAGAGGAAAAGATGGGTAGGCAACACTATTTGCAGGACTTTGGTGGCCCACACTTCATATGGATGCACATACCTAATTGAAGAGTGTGATGTTTGTCAGCGAACTCAGTACCCTTTACGTAAAGATGAGATGCCATTGAAACCTATGATAGGTGGATGTGCATTCTCTAAGTGGAGAATAGACTTTGTCGGTCCTATTAATCCCCCAGCTAAGGGTTCCGATGCTGAATACATTATTGTGGCCACTGACTATCTAACCAAATGGGTAGAAGTAAAAGCTACAACGAAGAACGATGCGCAGACCACTGCTAAGTTCTTATTTGAGAATGTGTTCACCAGATATGGGTTACCAATAGAGCTAGTAAGTGATAGAGGCACATACTTCTTGAATGAAGTCATAGAAAACCTTCTCCAAGAATTCTTGGTGATACATAAGAAGTCAGCCCCCTATCATCCACAAGCTAATGGACAGGTTGAGAGCACAAATAAGATTCTATGCAATGTATTGACATAATTGGTTAATAATAAATGCTCTTATTGGGACAAACAGCTACACCATGCTGTTTGGGCATACAGAGTTGCCTATAAAACGGTACTCCAAGCCACACTCTTTCAGATGGTGTTCAACCAAAATGCAGTGCTACCATTGGACTTTTTGATACCTACATTGAAAGTAGCACAAGAGCATGACTGGACAGGCTATGAGCTCTCCTCTAGAATCTTCGATCTTGAACATTTAGGTGAAACACGATTGAGAGCTGCAACAAGGATTTATGCAGCCAAGAAGAGGCAAACAACATATTTTGATGCACATGTGAAGGATGAGGGCTTGAAAGCAAGAGACCTAGTCCTAGTCTACACCTTGAAGCAACATGCACGGAAATTAGAGAAGAGAGCCTATGGACCAATGATCATCAATATGATCTCCACAAGTGGAGCAGTACAACTAGCCACTCTAGAAGGCGACATCCTACCAAGTTACATAAGCAGATGCAGAGTCAAGTTATATCAAGAACCCCTAATGGAAGAGATGCTAAATCGACTCAATACTACAAAGAAATGTAAGGAAGAGGAAAAGAGAATTCGAGAAGAAGTACAAACAGAAGCTTTAGAATGCATCCGACGAATGAAATTGAGAAGAGAAGGTAGAGATTAGCCCATGTCTGACACTCATGAAGCTCTAGGTTATCACATGGCCATGTGCGAGGCTTCAGGTGAACGGTCCCATAGGATAGTTGATCGACGACCTTTTGTGACCCTAGAAGTAGGACAAGGAGAGAGTGCAAGGACTGTGAAAGCTTTAATTGACTCAGGAGCAGCCACTAGTGCAATACAACTTTCTTAATGCCAAAAATTGCAATTGAAGGTCAATCCTATAGAGGCATATCTCATAGGGTTGGGAGGTGTTGAAACCCCTTGCATGGGAGAGGTGAAACTTCCCCTCTACATTCAAGAGGTCCTAATGGCAGTAAAAGTGCTAGTATGTGAAGACGAGGATCTTACAGAACCTCTTGTCTTGGGCCAAGGCTGGATCTATGATCATGCAGTCAACCTCAACCTAAGAAGTGGACTTCTTCAGGCTTGGTTAGGCCAAAACTGCCTCATGATTGAATTAGGAAATCAAGCACTCAGGCCATTAGAAAAGGCACCAAATCCTGGTCCCTCCAGGAACCCACATGAAGATAATGATGCTATTCTTGTCCAAAGTTCTATGGTGTAGAAGGTTATCACTCTAGACGAAGGTACACCATTCAATGAGGAGTTCCCTTCTTTTCCAAAGAGGATTCGAGGACAACAAGCCGGGCAACACACGACACCGAGGAGGCCGATGATCAAGAAGCATGAGCACCAACCTGTGCACTATGAAGTACCTCGTGGCATGAAGCAGATCTGGATACGCAAGGGTAGAAAATGCATGGTTCTAGAGACAAATTCTCAAAGAAGCCAACAAGCCACACCGTCAAGGATTACAACGAAGGGGTCCCCTGGGCAACACTCTAGACATACCATTTCTATTTGGATTTCTAAGCGGTCAATGAAGGCTATCCCCAATGCTCGACAGATATGGGTACCCAAGACCTGCTTACAAGCTCAAATAGCTTCACCTCCATTCACAAGAATGAACCAACACTCACAAGCACTCTTGGCAAACATCTCAGGGCAGACACCTACACCCCACACCATTACATCTTTGGTCAAACCTATGAATATCGGGAAATGGGTACTTAGAAGGTCCCAAATCCAACACAATCCAGTCCACAAACCTTTACATGTCATCACCACTAAAAGCTACGAATCCACAATCAAAGTTTGGAGACTTAAACCTCGCATCAAACCCCTTGACCCAATTTTGTAAATCCGTCCACTCTGATGTATGTGCATTTTGAGCACATTGCACACCCAAAAGTACACATCTAGGATGACTCTAATCTACTAACCAACATTCACACCCATCACAAACATTTCATCCCTAACCCCTAACCACTTGGAATGTCATGCTAGTATTGTAGAGGGAACACCATAACATCCTGTTTCCTATGCAACACTAATGTGCCTCTCTTCTTCTAGCAGATAAGCATCAACAGCTACAAGAAGTCTCATGGCAGAAGTGGCAAGCACGAGCTCCCAGGCAGACAGTAGTTCTCAAGTTGATTGGGAGACCATGCCCGTGGAGGCCCCATTGATAGCTAGGCCTGAAGAGTATCTAAATGTGAGATGAATTCCCATCTTGGATCCACCAAGTGGCTTAACAGAAGGAGTAAAAGGACACTCTCATTGGTTCAATGAGATGCCAGGAGATTTGGGGGATGCAGACCACATTTGGGAGTCTAAGTTGGAATTCGGAGGAGTGTGGTGGACATTTCAGTTCTTCTCAAGAGAATTTGAATCACTACAAAATGCAGCGCCTCTCCAAGATATTTGGCAGAAAGCAGGTTTGAAGGACTACTTTAGTGCATCCCTACCTAAGCCAGATTTCCTCAGATGTTACTATTTGATTGCAACTCTTAAAGCTATAGGAGATCGTGATCAGTAAGGCGCATTCCTAGTGCCCTCTCTATCAAACCACGAAGAAATGAGAAAGTTCGAGCTGAACGTAACTCTAATTAAGGAGGCCCTCCAAATGTACGGCACCCATGTGCCCTCTGATCGAGACCCTTTGATACCGGAATCTATGAAGAACAGTAAGCTCAAGAAGTTGAAAGATATGTGTGCCCTCACTCCAAACATTGCCATCCTGTTGCGCATGGGAGTCTACCCATTAAAATGCCAGTATGGATCCTTGACCAATTGTATGAAGTAGGCAAACGAGGAGTAAGGAAGCCTTCTTTGAATGGCTGCTGTACCATTACCAAAATCATATACAGATGCCTAGCTTATGATGTGCTGATCGCACGGGCACTTACTTACTCACAGCTGCAGTTCTTCCAAGGACGAAAGGGGTTCAACCAGCTAAACACATGTGTGAATCACTTTCCCAGGTCCCAATTCCTCGTGAGTCCACATCGGACGCCCCCCTTAGAGAAGGACAGATGGCTCGATTCACTATCCGTCTCCAACGATCACAGTCAGAGGGCATTACACAACCCACTCCGTCAGCCCCTCTGTTACCTACGAATGTTGAGTTTGCTTCCATGAGTGAATTAGCGGAAGATACCTCCTTTGATTTTGAGACCTTCTTGCAAACATAGAGGACGTCCACATCAAAAAGAATGACGAGTACATTGGGAGGATGAAGCACAACACACGTAGGTTGAAGACACACATGGACAAGAGGAGGCATAGGAGCATGAATCAGAGGAGAGTGAGGAGGAAGCCCATGCATACACTGCACAAATCAAGCAGTTATATGAGACGATCAAACGAGTACAAAAAAGGCATAAGTTGTCAGAAGAGGCAAACAGAGCAATGGTGAACCAAATGCTACAAGCAGAGGAGGTGGCCTCTCATTTTATCGAATCATTGAATCTTTTGGCAGACATGAGTCCATTGTCTCTCTCTCTTTGTTCTTCCCATGTGTGCGTGTGTGTGTGCATGTTTGTGTGCTTCTCACTCACACGCTGGTGCCATCACTTGTTCGAGGTCTTCATACCATCCTCATGTCTTCCCGGATTTACATTAAAGGAGGTGCTACTCATCAGTGAGCTACACCTAGTTTGCTTGTTTCCTTGTTTGACTTTTGGCTCTATCAATGTATTCCTTTATACCACTATCCTTCCATGTTTGATATAACCACTTCGGCATATTCTTGAAAAGTTATGGAATCCCATTTGGTTCTTCAATATCTCTTTTTTATAAAACTCTGGAACCTTCTCCAACTTCATAAGTCAGAAGTTGGAGAGGTATTGATGATGGACTATAATGAAGCTTTCTCATCACTTGTATCTCTTAGGGTTTGAGAAGGTTCATCAACCCCTTGTATGATTGAATATGAGAATCCAAATTCCTTCATAAAAATGCATAGTTATCTACTTTTATGAATTCTGGAATCTCTTCCTTGTTATCAAAAGTATGACTTTCTGTAGTATGGGCATTGCATGAGAGTAGGATATCACCTGCATTTGGAACATAGAATCTATATCCTTTGATTTCAATTGCATAACCAATAAGGTCGGCTTTAATGGATTTTACATGTTAGCATAATCCTTCTTCTCAATGTGAACATAAGTTGGGGAACCAAAAACTTTGAAATAGCTCACATTGGACTTCTTCCCATAATAAGCTTCATAAGGTATGATGACCTTTAAAGCTTTTGTGGAAAACCTATTCAATATGTGATAAGCTGTATGTACTGCATCAAACCAAAACCTAGGAGAAAGCGTTTTGGATGACATCATACTACACATAATCTCAACAGGTATCCTATTCTTTCTCTCTGCAACACCATTATCTTCTGGAGTATAAGCAATAGTGAGTTGATGAGAAATAAATTTGTCTTCAAGAAAAGAAGTTAATTCTTTGGACATGTACTCTCCTCCTCTATCACATCTTAAAATCTGAATCTTTGATTGACGTTCATTTTTAACCATAGCTAAGAATTTCTTAAAAGTAGGAAAAACCTATGACTTTGTCGTAAGACTGTAAATCCACAAATATCTTGATAAATCATCAATTAACATAACAAAGTACTTGAAATCTTGAATGGAATCTGTTCTCATCAGACCATTCACATCTGAATGTATGATTTGCAACTTCCTTGTGGTCGTGATGTATCCATCTTCTTGAAAGGTAGTTTGTGAAGCTTTCCTTCAAGACATCCTTCATGTGACTCTATAATTTGGTAAATCAAAAGTATGCAAAATCTCCACCATACCTTTATCTTTGATATGTTTGAGAGCTGTGTAACTGATATGACCAAATCTAGCATGTCATAACTTCATATTCTCCTTAGGTGTTGTAGACCTAACAACATTAGCATGGCTAATTTTGGATAACACAAACATGCCACTTCTGTTTTCACTTTGAAGTAGACAATGCTCCTCATCAGGTGAAAGGATCTTAGTACATGAATTTTTCTTAAAAGTAACTTGTAACCATCTGACAAGAAAGTAGAGATAGAGAGCAAATTTCTTCATGTCTGGAACATAAAGAACATTGAAAATTGTGAAATTTGCACCTGCTTTAGACTTAAGGTTTACTTCTCCAACACTTACAACATCCAAATCATGACCATATGCAATGGTCACTCTTCTCCTTGAAGAGATAGAAAGTGAGGAAAATAAGTTTCTACAATGTATCATATGCTTAGTAGCTCCAAAATAAAAAAATCCAAGTATTATTTGAGATTGCATTTAATGCGATCTAATCGAAAGCTACTTCTTCAATAGTAACACATGTATATGAACTCACCTTTTAAGATTTAGGTTTTGGATCATCTTCAACACTATTACCTTGTGTGTTCTTCTTCTCATTGAACATCCTTGTTTTGAATTCTGTTATGAAATGAACTGATATCTTATAGTAATGGCATACTCCTTTCTTTGAATCAGATGTAGTCAAAGACTTTTCTTCGGATGTAGAGGAAGAATTAGGAGAAGGAATGGAAGACTTTCTTTCCTTCCCCTTTGACGATGATAACATGCCTTCATCATTCTCTTCCATACCCTTTTGTTGATCTTCATCTTGAAGTAACAGGAATTGAAGCTCTTCAAATGAAAGTTCTTTATCTCTTGTAGAGACAGATAAAGAAGTAAAAAAAGCACGATATGTGGATGGATGTGAGTTAACAAGTGTGTTTACCATCTCTTCATCTCAAATGTTGACTCCAACATTGAGTAATTCATCTCGTAAATCTTTAAGCTTCAAAATATGTGATTGAACTGATTCTCCAACTTTCATCCTTGTCTTGGCTAGCTGTCTCCTTAGATGAGCTTTCCTGGTAGGGTTTCTGCTCTGATAGAGATTCTCCAACTCCAACCAAGCCTTCCAAGAGGATCTGCATGACCCGATTTGGCAAATAATATGCCTCTTGATTCTTGTAGAAATATATGAAAGTGCGAGTGCATCCCTTGAATCCCATCTAGATTGCTCTTTTGTAGGAAGTAATCTCATAGTAATATGAACTCTTGATAATGAAAGAGTTTCTTCTTCTTCACTAACCTCCTGTTGAGTAGAAATAGGAACAATAGGTCTTGTAAAAGATGAAGCAACATCTTCTTCAACTTGTCTTGTCCTTGGATAAGTGCCACTGACAATGTTCTATAATTCCTTTGAAACTAATAGATTCATCATCATAAAACTCCACATTGGATAGTTAGACATTCCCTCAAGATTGGCTTCATTCTCAAGCCTAAAGTCACTCATCCTGTTAATTGTGTATGTGAACTATGCACTGATACCAAATGTTGGAAGTGGGGTGGGCCACAATAACAATAAATCACAGGTTTACATGATCTTCCAACACATGAACCTTAGCATACACACCTTAGTACTAAAAAAGATGATGAGTGAGAGATAGAGAGAGAATAGAAAGGATCTTTCAAAGTGTACAATAAGTTAGAGTGCTCATCTACGCTAACTTATATTCCAATGTCAATTACAATGTGTTATTATGATACAAACGGACAATATCTGAATCTAGGCAGAAATAGGAACTAGATACAAGAAATTGTGTGCCTAAGAGGTATGAAGAGTGTGTGTGTGTGAGAATATGGATAGTTTATAATTATTTTACAACAAACCCGAATTATGACTATCTAAATCAGAAACTAGTGAATGAACAAGTGAGAACAGAAATAGACTTGTTACTCATAATAACTCAGCATTTGATGCTAATGGTAAGCTGACATTAACTCCTCCAAGATCTCTTTATGTAGAGCACACATCCTCCAAGTGTGTGAGAACACCTTATCCAAGATGACCTCCTCCTTGTGTTGATCTAGTGCTCTAGCTTGAGCATGAGAAGATAGAGACCTTGAGAAGATGATCACCTTGAGTGATGATTCAACAAGTGATCCTTAGACTTCTTATATACTTTTGGAATTCCCACAATGTGCTTTTCTAAAAGCTAAACACTA
>CM035417.1:77681589-77839089 GCA_020310875.1 Ceratopteris richardii | reverse complement strand
CACTACCTGTGCACTTTGACACGTGAACTTTGAACACTTTGACTTTTTCCATGTTGACTTTGACCTTGAACTTGTTGACTTTGACTATTTTGACTTTGATCCTTTTGACTTTGGCTATGGTTGAATTTGACTATGGTTGAATTTGACTATGGTTGACTTTGACCATTATGACTTTTATGGGCTCAACACTTGTACATTCCTTTTTATGTAATATAAGAAGAAGAAGATCATTCTTCCTTGCCTCAATGTGTGTGTGTGCTTCTCCTTGAGAGTGAGAGTGTGTGTGTGAGCTCTCTTTCTTATCTCCTCCCTCGTGACATGGTACCAGAGCCAGCATAGCTGTAGAGAACTCGTGGAGAAGGCGATAATGAAGAGTACAGGACAAGGCATGGAGAAAACGCGATTCACAAACAACCTCCGTTTGCTATAAAAATCAATCTCCTTTGACTCCGACTCGCAAGGTGGGGCCCATAGAAAAACCAGGTCAGTTTCAGAAACTGTAACTTACGTTGTCTTCGATAACACTCATATATTCTAGATCCAGAATTTCAAGTGATTTTGTGTATTGCTGATACACCAAAACTGTGTTTTTCTGAGATCTAATTGTCACGTCATAGTGCCACAGTGTTCAAGCAGAAGTGCTGCTTGTAGTGTTTTGCAATGTTGTGAATTGTTGCAGAAATGGCAAACGCAGATGGAATGAGTTAGTTTATGAGCGATAAGCTTGACAAGAACAACTTCCATGCTTGGAGATTCAGAATGACGAATTTCTTGATGGGAAAAGGCTACTGGAAGTACATCGAAGGAGAGAATGAAAATCCTCCACAGTTACCAGAAAGGAATCAGATTGTAGATCAGTTAAGAGCATATGAGGAATGGAATCAAGGAGCACGAAAGCTAATGTACTGGCTATCTGTTAGCATACAAGATAGCATGATTGGACACATACAAGATACCAAGACTCCAAAAGAGGCTTGGAACAATTTGGTCACATTGTATGAGACCAATACAAAGGCACGGATCAAGAATGAGCTGCATGTATTGGAGAAGAAGAGCATGTCGGTAAGTGACTACACCTTGAAAATCAAAAGCATATGTGAGTCACTTGCATCTATTGGTGTGAATATAGATGATGACGATAAGGTTGAAGTGTGTCTTCATGGTTTAGGAGTTGCATATAAGCAATTCAAAACTTCTATACAAACTAGGGAAAATATTCCAGATTTTGCTGATCTGGTATCTATGCTGATTATTGAAGAAAAGAATCTTGGTGAGGATTCAAACTCCCAAGGAAAATCTAGTTCTGAGTAGGTATTCTACTCTGGTAGAGGAAGAGGCAAAGGTAGAGGTTTTGGAAGTGGAAGAGGAAATAGTAACCAAGACCAAAGTCAACAACAGAATCATGTAGGAGGAAGAGGACAATTTCGAGGCAGGGGAGCCAAAGAGGCCGCAAGAAATTCCAAAGAAATGATTCAGGTAATGACAATAAAGGATGCTGGAATTGTGGTAAACTTGGTCACTTTGAACATGATTGCAGGTTGAAGAATCAAAATAACAGAAGGTAGCAGAATAACTATGCATCCACAAGTGCAGATGATTCAGAGAAGCTAGTAATGGTTCATCATCACATGATGAATATGATGTATGCTGGTGTTTCAAAATCAAATGATAATGTTTGGTATGTTGATTCAAGTGCTTCAAATCATAGGACCACTCATGCGAAATGGTTTAGTTTTGCAAAAATTGCCAGTTCCTGGATATGTTGAAACAGGTGATGACACATCACATCCTATTGAGCATACAAGAAACATAGCACTATCGATGGAGGATGGAAAGGTAAAACATCTTGCTGATGTGCTGCATGTTCCAAATATAACAAAGAATCTGGTTTCTATTGGACAAATGGTTGACCAAGGATTACAAGTCAGGTTCAATGCTGATGGATTATATGTAGAAGAGTACAAGCAAGATGGACGATTGGTTGCCAATGGAAACAAAGTGGGTAGGATGCTCACCTTAAATGTGAAGATTCTTGAAATGAATGCAAACATGTTTGCAAAAGGTGCAGGAGTTATTGCAGATATAGAGATGTGGCACAAAAGGATTGGACATGCAAACTTGCAAAGGTTGAAATTGATGCAGTCAAAGGAGATTGTTCATGGACTACCAAATTTCAAAGTTGCAAAAATGCAGAAGGTATGTGCAACATGTCAATTTTGTAAAAAGTCAAGAGCATCATTTCCACATGACAAGCATGTTAGTGAGAATGTACTAGAAGTAGTACATACAGATGTTTGGGGTCCTGCAAAGACCACATCTATGGGTTGTTATAGGTTTTATGTTACTTTTTTGTTTCGGTCTTTGTCTTCCCCTGAAAATTGAGGTGGTTTTAAGTCTTTGGCAAAAGACATGCTTCTAGACTTAATGGCAATATGAGGAAGATTTACTTCATTATCCTTATTTTTTAAAGATACATTACTATGCAATGGTAAAGGGGCGTCAGTTCCTTTACTGGATGATGGGTTCCTTGGTTGAATAGACAAAGAACCCATTTGGGCAGGTAAGGGTAAAGATGGACAAATTGTATTAAGAATTTGTTCCATCTTCTCTTTAACTTCATTAATTGAAGTTCGAAGGGTACCCATCTCGTTTTGGATTTCTTTGACAATGAACATATCCGCTTGGATATCGTTCATTTTCTCATCCAATCCATTCAACTCTTTATAAATATTTATTTCCTGCCTTTCTTCTTGGCCTATCTCTGGAAGACCTGGAGTGTAATCTAATTGTCTACCCCCATCCTGTGGTGCATAATCCTCTTCCTGCCTAGGTATGTCTAATAACATGTTACTTGCGTAGGAATCCCGCATAATTCAGTGAATACTTTGGAATCAACTAGAAATAAGAAGATGCCATTTCTAATACTGAAGGAAAGAAAATGAAAATTAAATCCTGTACTTCCTTGATTTTTTCTTTGATAACGGCTTCTAGTTGTAGGTTGGCTTGGGTTGCCTTGGATGATTCGCCGAAACTTCCAATCGTGTGATCTTCTTTGGAGACTCAATCGATGAAATTTGTGGCTTTTGTTGAAACTCCTTGAATGTCGATCATTAGATGGCCCTTTCAGAAATGTCTTCTACTGCACAACTATGTGATGAGAAAGACAGTAAATTCGGATTCCCTTCAAAGCTATGGCGCATGTGAAGAAATTGTCTTTTCTTAACAGCAGTTGGTCGTCCGTCGACAGAGGAGTTTTCTTAGAATTCAGGCCATTACTTTATTGAGAGTGTGCTCCTTCTCCGACCGCTGATTGGCTGTTGGATCTCCCTGGCCGTCGGTTGGCTGGGGGGTCAAATCCTTCTTTAATAATGATTGTACCTTGAGCATCTAAGACTGCAAAGATTTGGCGACGATGCTCAGACGTTCTTTTTCTCTCTCTGAGAGCATAGTAGTGCACAATTAGGTGTTGATATATTTAGGTAGTGATGTGTGTGAACACACTAGGACCCCCGAGGCACTTTTTTCCCTCTTTAGGAGGTTTTTTTCCCCCGGCTTGTATATACGCCTATTGCCCTAATGGGCTACTTATCTTTGTACATTCTCTAGTAATACATTCAGTATTGTGTGTTGTGCTCCAAGCATCTTCTTCTTCCTTGTGCTGTTCGCATGCTTCCGCAGCCATCTAACTCCAACAATTGGTATCAGAGCAGATCGTCGCTTCATCTAGGGTGTCGTCAACACTCCTCCGTTTGCAGTCTCAGAATCGCACGAATTTTGGTGAGCATACTCAGGGTGTTTTCGAGATTAAAACTGCTTCCCTCTGTGGTGCCGAAATCGCGATCTGAGCTCGTTTCGGCCTCCGAATGCACTATCGCAGCGCTTGTGTAGGCTATTTCATCTTTTTGTGCCAAAGGTATATGCTAGTTTCTGTTCGCCAGTATAAGCATCTCGAAGTCTGCTACAGGTCTAGTAGAACTTGTCTTGGCAGTTCTGTTCAACTTTTTGAGATACAATCAATTTTCTGCATCAAGGTATTTTAGTCACCGGCCATGGCTGAAAGCAGTGATGTATTCCGTATGTTGGCTGTTGAGGATAAGTTGGATGGTACCAACTACCCATTATGGGCTTATATGATGTGACATGTATTAGTCGCAAAAGGATTGTGGAACATTGTGCAGGGTGTTGAAAGACGTCTTGTTACACCTCTAACGACAAGTACTGCAAATACAGGTACTGGAGCTGATGAAGATGGTGTCGAAGATGATATTCCGTAGATTTTTGTTCGTGCGGTTGTTTCTGTTGCACCTACTGTAGAGTAGATTCGTTGGGATGGCAGAGATGCCCAGGCACATGCATTGATAGCTTTGTCTGTCAAACGTGCCATTATTCCTCATATTCGCTCTTGCAAAACAGCAAAGGATGCTTGGGATACACTTACCACATTGTACCAAGCTAGGAATGAGGCTCATATTGCTTACCTCCGAAAACAGTTGGACAGTGAGCACATGAATGATGGTGATTCTATGGACAGTTTCCTAATGAAGATCAAAGACTTGAAGGAACAACTGATTTCTGCTGATGAGGTTATACGAGATAGCTCACTTGTGCAGAACGTTCTGAATGGTCTTCCTGATTCATATCAGAGTTTTGCTTCTACTCTTCGGTTGATGATGAAAGGCAATCCAGATGCCTTGTCATTTGAGGAGTTAGTCTCTGTTCTATTGCAGGAAGATCAGTCTAGGCAGAACAGGTCCATTATGCGAGTTGTAGATCAAGCTTTCCTAGCTAGTCAGAAGGGCAAAGGAAAATGGAGCTCTTCTACTAGTAAGCACAAATCTGCAAATGCTGCACATTCGAAGAACCAGGATAAAGATGAGAAAAAATCAGAAAAGCAGAAATTGTTTTGTAAGTACTGTAAAGGAAATGATCATATCATAAAGAACTGTCCAAAACTGGCTGCTAAAGAGGCAAAGAAGAAAGAGGCTGGAATGGTTGTTGCAGAGGCCTCTACACCAAAAACAAAGTCTGCAAATCTTGTGTAGGAAGAAGAATGGGCATTTACTACTGTCTATAGTTTTGACCCATCTTCTCATGAGCAGTGCATGTCTCTAGTAGACTCAGATGTTTGGTATTTTGACAGTGGGGCAACCAAACATATTACCTCGCATCAGAGTTTCTTCTCTTCACTCGAGCCTGCCCCTATAGGGAATACTGTTACATGTGCCAACAACTCCTCTTATCCTGTTATGGGAGTTGGTAAGATCATTCTGACTACTCCTGATGTTAGTTTTTTCACCTTGTCAGATGCTTTATTTGTGCCAGGGATCAAGAAGAATATGTTATCAGTTTCTGCATTAGCCAAGACTGGCTTGGTTGTGAAATTTGTTGATGACAGATGTACAGTTCATGATCTGTCAAATGGCGATGTTATTATTGCTTCTGCCATTTTATGTCGTGGGCTGTATAAGCTCATAGACTATGAAAGATCTGTTAATGATTTGGCATGTGCAGTTCATGATTCTCAGGCTATGTCAGATGCAAAGCTTTGGCATGCACGCTTTGGTCATCTGAATTTTGCTAGTTTGCTATGCCTGCAGAAATCTGATATGGTGTCTTCTTTGCCAAGCTTCAGGCACCCGAAAAACATGTATGTGAAGGCTGTATTTTGGGCAAAATGCAACGTTCCCCCTTTCCAAAAGATGGTTCAGTTCGGGCTACGTAAAAATTGCAGCTTGTACATAGTGATGTCTGTGGTCCTATGCAGACACCCTCTTTTGGAAATTACCTTTACTTCGTGACTTTCGTTGATGACTTTTCCAGGCATACATGGGTATATCCATTGAAGGCAAAGTCCGAAGTGTTCATGTGCTTCAAATAGTTTTTGGTTTTGGTTGAAAATCTGTCAGCATGTAAAATGGGCACCCTCCGTTTTGATTGAGGGGGGGAATATACGTCTTCTACTTTTAATGCATTTTTGGTTGAACGTGGGATAAAACACCAGTGTACAGTGCTGTATACACCTCAACAAAATGGAGTTGCTGAACGAAAGAACAGGTCACTCATGGAGATGGTGAGGTGTATGGTCAAGAGTCAGGCCTTACCACATAGTTTCTGGCTTGAGGCTATCATGTGTGCAACATATGTACTGAACAGGTGTCCCACTAAAGCACTGTAGTCTATCACTCCATATGAGGCTTGGCATGACCGCAAGCCATAGGTTGCTCATCTGCGTGTTTTTGGTTGTTTGGCATATGCACTAGTGCCTGAACAACATCACAGAAAATTGGATGATAATGCAGTAAAATGTATTTTTGTTGGGTACAGTTCTGAAAGTAAAGGCTATCGTCTGTATCATCCATAGACTAAACGCATTCTGGTTAGCCATGATGTTGTTTTTGTGGAAGATGCTATTCAGCCATTGCTTTCATGTACTAAGGAGACATCTGTTAGCTCCAAAGACATGTATGATACTTTGATGCCTCTTTTTATAGGTGGACAGTCTAGTGCTTGTCATAATGAGGCAACTTCTCAGCCTTTGCACGTTTCATATGATGATGCAGATCATTCCATTTCTGATGCAGATTTACATGATGCACTTGTTGATGAGAGAGCTGATATTGAGCAAGCAAAAACTATGCCAAAATGGCTGGTGCAGACTTTGCGTGATAGAAAATTAGATGCACCTTTGTCATATCATACTCGTTCAAGCTCTCATAGTGCCTCCTTTGCATCAGATTGCTATGCTATGGCTGCATCTAGTCTCTGTGATGAGAATGAGCTTGTTTCTTTTGATGAAGCACAAAATTCAGAAAATTGGATGGCTGCTATGCAATCTGAATATGATGCTATAATGAAGAATGGTACATGGTCTTTATGTGACTTGCCTCCTGGCAAGAAGGCCATTGGCACTAAGTGGGTATACAAGCAGAAGCATAAACCTGATGGTACACTTGACAGGTATAAGGCTAGGCTTGTTGCAAAGGGTTATGCGCAGGAAAGAGGCATTGATTTTGATGAAACCTTTGCACCTACATGCCGTATGACTACTGTTCGGAGCATTTGTGCACTTGCAACCCATCATGGTTGGAATGTATATCAGTTGGAAATTAAAACAACATTTCTGAATGGTGACTTGCATGAAGAAGTGTATGTTTTTCAGCCCGGTGGCTTTGTGCAGAAAGGGCATGAAAACCAGGTGTGCAGGTTAAAGAAGGCATTATATGGTTTAAAGCAAGCACCACGTGCTTGGTATGAGAAGATACATGCCTATCTCGTTGCACATGGTTTTGAGAACATTCCAACTGAAAGCACCTTATATGTCAAGCGTGCTAATGATGTGCTTCTGATCATTGTTGTCTATGTTGAGGACATGCTGCTCACTGGTCCTATTGAGAAGCATATTCAGTTTATGGAGGTTGATGGTGGAATGGCTTTGTGTCAAACGAAATATATTGACACATTATTGCAGCGTTTTGGCCTTGAAGACTGTAAGCCTATTGCCACTCCTATGGATAGAGGTTTACGATTGAGTCTTCATGATGCTGGAGATGCATTTGATGCTGTTCTCTATCAGCAGACTATTGGATGCTTGATTTACTTATGCATTACTCGGCCAGATATTCAGTTTGCTGTCTCATAGATGAGCATGTTTATGCATTGCCGAGGAGTCACGCATTGGAAGGCGGTTAAGTGCATCTTTCGCTACTTGAGTGGTACTCGGCTACTTGGGTTGTTTTTTCCCAAGGGGGGATCACTACCGCCAGATTTGCATGCTTTTTCTAACTCAGATTGGGCTAGTTGCTATGACACTCGTGTGTCCACCAGTGGTTTTTGCTTCATGCTTTGTAGCTCATGTATATCTTGGTTGAGCAAGAAGCAGCCTACTCTGGCCACTTCTAGTTGTGAGGCTGAGTATAGGGCAGCTTTCACAACTACTGTTGAGTGTGTGTGGCTCAGACGCCTTATGGCTGATTTGGGTGTTGGCCAGTCTTCTGCCACCACCATCTTCACTGACAGTTAGAGCACATTGGCAGTTGCGAGGAACCCTGTATTGCATGCTCGCACTAAGCACATTGAGGTGCATTATCACTATGTCAGGGAGAGGTTCTCTGCTGGGGAGATCAGCTTGGCATATGTGCCCACGCAGGAGAACATTGCAGACCTTTTCACGAAGGCTCTGCCTAGGGAGAAGTTTGAAGCTTTCCGCAAAGCTTTGGGCTTACTTCCTTTTGTGGAGTGATTTCCACATAGCTTGGCACTTCCTTATACATGAGTGCAAGCTCCTTGTTCACCGCATCACTCCCAGGGGGGATTTGTTGATATATTTAGGTATGGATGTGTGTGAACACACTAGGACCACCGGGGCACTTTTTTCCCTCTTTAGGAGGTTTTTTTCCCCCAACTTGTATATACGCCTATTGTCCTAATGGGCTACTTATCTTTGTACATTCTCTAGTAATACATTCAGTATTGTGTGTTGTGCTCCAAGCTTCTTCTTCTTGCTTGTGCTGTTTGCGTGCTTCCGCAGACATCTAACTCCAACATTAGGCTTGGATTTGACATGCTCAGACGTGTCACACGATTGCTCCACCATTCACTCTAATCGAGGTGCATTTGAATGAACACAAGTTTGAATAAACGACGTCCACCTCCTGCAGCAGAGAAGATGGCTTCCAACTCGTTTAATGCACGCGTGGGGATTGGGATCCTCCTTTTGTACTTTTCTAACCGTCCGTCGGTTGGAGGTTCTTCCTGAGTCCTCTGGTCAGTGGTTGGTTAGGCCTTTACTCACTTGAAGCTTAGGTAAGTACCACCATTAATCACCGGTGGTAGTACTCACAACAAGCACAAGTTGCAACCGAAAAGAATGTGGAGAAGAAGAGATGCAGTTACTAATGAATTCGAATTTTTACCATAGCTTCAAGAAGATGGCCTACACAAGAATCAAGATTTACCACCAGTACTTGAAAAAGAACTTGGCTCTGATTACCACTGTTGTAAAATCTTCTTCCTAGAGTTTAGCATCCACCAGAGAGTGAGTGAGTACGTATCCACCCATCCAACTCCACCCATATATATACCAAAGGTCCAAGAGTTGCATGTCTTAATTTTTATCCATGTGTCCTTCCAAGTGTCCTTCATGTGGGTACTTTCCAAAGAGGATCATGTGGCGTCTATTTCAATTGAAGTCTTTCCTTCACGTACAAGTCAAGGTGTCACTTGGGAGAAGCTTCTCCCAAGACTAAGGTTTTTTTCTTCCTTAGGTTAATTATTCCTAAGATAACAAACCCTTCAATTGAGACTTCTATTGAAATGAAACCTTAAGGGTTAAAATCAAGAAACATATGTCCCTTCTAACCCATTTAACCCAAGGATTTATATAACAGAGATGCTTGGATTACATGATATGGTGTTGAGCTTGAGGGGGAGTGTTGAGATATCAAGCTCAACATTTGATGATCTAGGATGACACGTTCATGTCTCTGACATGTATAGTGGTCACACCGGTATATGTCAGGGATACTTCATTGAGCTTTATTAGATTTATCTACTGAGAGTGATGGAACATTTGTTCCTTGCCAGCTCACTCATTCGCGGACATTAGGTTTTTCCTTATGTACTGATCTTTATATATTGCACTTGTTGTATTCTTGTTTTTTAGGTCATTCTTGTACATTCCTTTTTATGTAATAGAAGAAGAAGAAGAACATCATTCTTCCTTGCCTCAATCTATGTGTGTGCTTCTCCTTGGGAGTGAGAGTGTGTGTGTGAGCTCTCTTCCTTATCTCCTTCCTCGTGACAAAAATTACATATCATCTATGTACATAATAGAAGCTTGCACTTTGTTCAATGGACACGATATCTACAACATTCACACAATGCTCATATACAACTACATGTAGTTGTGCATCCCAAATTCTTTGCTTGAATCTTCCTCTTCTTGTATAGGCTGCTCATAAGGCTTCATTCAAGTGATTAGTATCACTTATATCAAGAATCAATAATCATCCATATTTATGTTGGTGCAAAGTTCAAGCCTACACAATTGGCTAGAAGTTCATGAAAAATTGAAGCTGCATGGAAACCATTGCTAGGAAGTTTTTTATCTTTTACCATTTGTAAAAGTCATTGTTTTTGACTTGAGAGAATATTTGTAATCAATACCAAACACGTGGAGCTTATTAGTTGAAAAGTCACCACTTCAATTGAGGAAATATCTCCTAGATTGGAGGACTAATTTTAGTGAGAGCCAATGAACAATTCAAATTCAAATCTGAAATCAATCAACTATAAAATAAGTAAAAAATGCACGGGTGTAATAAGGCCATTTTTCTCGAGTTCTCCATTGCCACATTGTGAGAGAATGAGGTCCACATTGTACCTACACTACTCACCATCATTAGGCATTGATTATCAAGCCTATGTTAATGATCTATACCTTTTGGAATCAGCTCCACGTTCTCTACATGCTCACAAATTTTGAAGACAATCTATGTAGCCAATTTGGAAAAAAACATGTCGAAGCACTCACTGGTCAATCTTTGTACAGGTCCTAAAAAATCGGGAGTAATGATTTGATTGCTAGATTGATTGCTCTATGTATAGTGCATCATTTTAAGTGATTCCGCTTGGAATTATTAGCTTACTAAGCTAGTTAGATATCCCTAAAAGGAATTTTTCTAATTCTTATTGTGTTGAAAGCACTGAGCATAACAAGCAACAGGTGTGTGAACAAACATAGAAGGTTTTCATTTATTCTTCAACTTGGAAGTAGTCTGTCTTGGTTCAATCATTTCTCACATCATTTCCAAAGTACATAGGCACTTATATAGTGTCATTGGAAAGACAAGAGGGCCCATAACTCAAATAGGAAGCTACAAGGGGCTGGTACAAAGCAGGATTTGGTAGTACCTACTCATTTCTTGGAGTGTCCATCCATCTACCCAAACAATGGTATAATAGCAAAGTTAAGGTAAAATGGGAGATGATTTTCCTTATTTCATTGACAAATTGAGCAGGAACAACTACCAAGCATGGTCGTTGAGGATGAAGACATACTTGCAAGGAAGGAACCTCTATGGATACATCTCATGAGATGAGTGTTGATATATTTAGGTAGTGATGTGTGTGAACACACTAGGACCGCCGGGGCATTTTTTTCCCTCTTTAGGAGGTTTTTTTCCCCCGGCTTGTATATATGCCTATTGCCCTAATGGGCTACTAATCTTTGTACATTCTCTAGTAATACATTCAGTCTTGTGTGTTGTGCTCCAAGCTTCTTCTTCTTCCTTGTGCTGTTTGCGTGCTTCCACAGATATCTAACTCCAACAATTGGTATCAGAGCAGGTCGTCGCTTCATCTAGGGCGCCATCGACACTCCTCCATTCGCAGTCTGAGAATCGCACGAATATTGGTGAGCATACTCAAGGTGTTCCCGAGATCAAAACTGCTTCGCTCTGTGGTGCCAAAATCGTGATTTGAGCTCGTTTCGACCTCCGAATGCACTATCACAGTGCTTGTGCATGTTATTTCGTCTTTTTGTGCCAAAGGTATATACCAATTTTTGTTCGCCAGTATAAGCGTCTCGAAGTCTGCTACAAGTCTAGCAGAGTTCATCTGGGTAGTTCTGTTCAACTTTTTGAGATACAGTCGATTTTTTGCATCAAGGTATTTTAGTCATCGGCCATGGCTAAAAGCAGTGATGTATTCCGTATGTTGGCTGTTGAGGATAAGTTGGATGGTACCAACTACCTATTATGGGCTTATATGATGCGACATGTATTGGTTGCAAAAGGATTGTGGAACATTGTGCAGGGTGTTGAAAGACGTCCTGTTACACCTGTAACGACAGGTACTGCAAATACAGGTGCTCGAGCTGATGAAGATGGTGTCGAAGATGCTATTCCGTAGATTCCTGTTCGTGCTGCTGTTTTTGTTGCACCTACTGTAGAGCAGATTTGTTGGGATGGCAGAGATGCCCACGCACATGCATTGATAGCTTTGTTTGTCAAACGTGCCATTATTCCTCACATTCGCTCTTGTAGAACAGCTAAGGATGCTTGGGATACACTTACCACATTGTACCAAGCTAGGAATGAGGCTCGTGTTGCTTACCTTCGAAAACAGTTGGAGAGTGAGCACATGAATGAAGGTGATTCGATGGACAGTTTCCTAACGAAGATCAAAGATTTGAAGGAACAGTTGATTTCTGCTGATGAGGTTATACCAGATAGCTCACTTGTGCAAACCGTTCTGAATGGTCTTCCTGACTCATATCAGAGTTTTGCTTCTACCCTTCGATTGATGATGAAAGGCAATCCGAATGCCTTATCATTTGAGGAGTTAGTCTCTGTTCTGTTGCAGGAAGATCAGTCCAGGAAGAACAGGTCCATTATGTGAGTTGCAGATCAAGCTTTCCTGGCTAGTCAGAAGGGCAAAGGAAAATGGAGCTCTTCTACTAGTAAGCAGAAATTTGCAAATGCTGCACATTCAAAGAATCAAGACAAAGATGAGAAAAAAATCAGAAAAGCAAAAATTGTTTTGTAAGTACTATAAAGGGAATGATCATATCATAAAGAACTGTCCAAAACTTGCTGCTAAAGAGGCAAAGAAGAAAGAGGCTAGAATGGTTGTTGCAGAGGCCTCTACACCAAAAACAAGTCTGCAAATCTTGTGCGGGAAGAAGAATGGGCGTTTACTACTGTTTGCAATTTTGACCCATCTTCTCATGAGCAGTGCATGTCTGTAGTAGACTCAGATGTTTGGTTCTTTGACAAAGGGGCGACCAAACATATTACCTCGCAGCGCAGTTTCTTCTCTTCACTCGAGCCTGCCCCTACAGGGAATACTATTACATGCGCCAACAACTCCTCTTATCCTGTTATGGGAGTTGGTAAGATCATTTTGACTACTGCTGATGGTAGTTCTTTCACTTTGTCAGATGCTTTATTTGTGCCAGGGATCAAAAAGAACCTGTTATCAGTTTCTGCATTAGCGAAGATTGGCTTGGTTGTGAAATTTGATGATGACAGGTGTACAGTTCATGATCTGTCAAATGGCGATGTGATTATTTCTTCTGGCATTTTATGTTGTGGGCTGCATAAGCTCATAGACTATGAAAGATCTGTTAATGATTCGGCATGTGCAGTTCATGATTCTCAAGCTATGTCAGATGTAAAGCTTTGGCATGCACGCTTTGGTCATCTGAATTTTGCTAGTTTGCTATGCCTGCAGAAATCTGATATCTTCTTTGCCCAAGCTTGAGGCACCCGGAAAACATGTATGTGAAGGCTGTATTTTGGGCAAAATGCAGCGTTCCTCCTTTCCAAAAGATGGTTCAGTTTGGGCTACGCAGAAATTGCAGCTTGTACATAGTGATGTCTGTGGTCCTATGCAGACACCCTCTTTTTGAAACTACCTTTACTTCGTGACTTTCATTGATGATTTTTCCAGGCATGCATGGGTATATCCACTCAAAGCAAAGTCTGAAGTGTTCATATGCTTCAAACAATTTTTGGTTTTGGTTGAAAATCTGTCACCATGTAAAATGGGCACCCTCCGTTCTGATCGAGGGGGGGAATATATGTCTTCTGATTTTAATGCATTTCTGGCTGAACGTGGGATAAAACACCAGTGTACAATGCCGTATACACCTCAACAGAGTGGAGTTGCTGAAAGAAAGAACATGTCACTCATGGAGATGGCGAGGTGCATGGTCAAGTGTCACGCTTTACCACATAGTTTCTGGCTTGAGGCTGTCATGTGTGCAGCATATGTACTGAACAGGTGTCCCACTAAAGCACTGCAGTCTATCACTCCATATGAGGCTTGGCATGACCGCAAGCCATCTGTTGCTCATCTGCGTGTTTTTGGTTGTTTGGCATATGCACTAGTGCCTGAACAACATCGCAGAAAATTGGATGATAAGGCAGTAAAATGTATTTTTGTTGGGTACAGTTCTGAAAGTAAAGGCTATCGTCTGTATCATCCACAGACTAAACGCATTCTGGTTAGCCGTGATGTTGTCTTTGTGGAAGATGCTATTCAGCCATTGCTTTCATGTACTAAGGAGACATCTGTTAGCTCCAAAGACATGTATGATACTTTGATGCCTCTTTTTACAGGTGGATAGTCTAGTGCTGGTCCTAATGAGGCAACTTCTCAGCCTTTGTAGGTTTCATATGATGATGCAGATCATTCCAGTTCTGATGCAGATTTACATGATGCACTTGTTGATGAGAGAGCTGATATTGAGCAGGCAAAAACTATGCCAAAATGGCTGGTGCAGACTTTGCGTGACAGCAAATTAGATGCACCTTTGTCATATCGTACTCGTTCAGGCTCTCATACTGCCTCCTTTGCATCAGATTGCTATGCTATGGCTGCGTCTAGTCTCTGTGATGAGAATGAGCCTGTTTCTTTTGATGAAGCATAGAATTCAGAAAATTGGATGGCTGCTATGCAATCTGAATATGATGCTATAATGAAGAATGGTACGTGGTCTTTATGTGACTTGCCTCCTGGCAAGAAGGCCATTGGCACTAAGTGCGTATACTGAAGCGTAAACCTGATGGTACAGTTGACAGGTATAAGGCTAAGCTTGTTGCAAAGGGTTATGCGCAGGAAAGAGGCATTGATTTTGATGGGACCTTTGCACCTACATGCCGTATGACTACTGTTCGGAGCATTTGTGCACTTGCAGCCCATCATGGTTGGAATGTACATCAGTTGGACATTAAAACAACATTTTTGAATGGTGACTTGCATGAAGAAGTGTATGTTTTTTAGCCCCGTGGCTTTGTGCAGAAAGGGCATGAAAACCAGGTGTGCAGGTTAAAGAAGGCATTATATGGTTTAAAGCAAGCACCACGTGCTTGGTATGAGAAGATACATGCCTATCTGGTTGCACACAGTTTTGAGAACAGTCCAACTGAAAGCACCTTATATGTTAAGCATGCTAATGATGTGCTTCTGATCATTATTGTCTATGTTGACGACATGCTGCTCACTGGTCCTATTGAGAAGCATATTGCTGATTTCAAAGCTGATTTGCATGCCTCATTTGAGATGTCTGATTTGGGGCATTTGCATCACTATTTGGGCATTCAGTTTATGCAAGTTGATGGTGGAATGGCTTTGTGTCAAACGAAATATATTGACACATTATTGGAACGGTTTGGCCTTGAAGACTATAAGCCTATTGCCACTCCTATGGAGACAGGTTTATGATTGAGTCTTCATGATGCTGGAGATGCATTTGATGATGTTCTCTATCAGCAGGCTGTTGGATGCTTGATTTACTTATGGATTACTCGGCCAGATTTTCAGTTTGCTGTCTCACACATGAGCAGGTTTATGCATTGCCCATGAGTCACGCATTGGAAGGCGATTAAGCGCATCTTTCGCTACTTGAGTGGTACTCGACTACTTGGGTTGTTTTATCCCAAGGGGGGATCACTACCGCCAGATTTGCATGCTGTTTCTAACTCAGATTGGGTTGGTTGCTATGACACTCGTGTGTCCACCAGTGGTTTTTGCTTCATGCTTGGTAGCTCATGTATATCTTGGTTGAGCAAGAAGCAGCCTACTGTGGCCACTTCCAGTTGTGAGGCTGAGTAAAGGGAAGCTTTCACAGCGACTGTTGAGTGTGTGTGGCTCAGACGCCTTATGGCTGATTTGGGTGTTGGCCAGTCTTCTGCCACCACGATCTTCACTGACAGTCAGAGCGCATTGGCAGTTGCGAGGAACCCTGTGTTCCATGCTCGCACTAAGCACATTGAGGTTCATTATCACTATGTCAGGGAGAGGTTCTCTGCTGGGGAGATCAGCTTGGCATATGTGCCCACGCAGGAGAACATTGCAGACCTTTTCACGAAGGCTCTGCCTAGGGAGAAGTTTGAAGCTTTCCGCAAAGCTTTGGGCTTACTTCCTTTTGTGGAGTGATTTCCACATAGCTTGGCACTTCCTTATACATGAGTGCAAGCTCCTTGTTCACCGCATCACTCCCAGGGTGGATTTGTTTATATATTTAGGTAGTGATGTGTGTGAACACACTAGGACCACCGGGGCACTTTTTTCCCTCTTTAGGAGGTTTTTTTCCCTCGGCTTGTATATACGCCTATTGCCCTAATGGGCTACTAATCTCTGTACATTCTCTAGTAATAGATTCAGTCTTGTGTGTTGTGCTCCAAGCTTCTTCTTCTTCCTTGTGTTGTTCGCATGCTTCCGCAGACATCTAACTCCAACAATGAGGAGATGCCCGTTTTTAGAAGTAAAGGACAACCTACAACAGAGGAGCATGAAAGACTCAACACATGGTGTGCCAAGGATGCATTAGCAAGGTCTTACTTACTTAACTCAATCTCTGATGTTCTTCTTCCACATATTAGGAACTGTAAGACATCCTAGGAGACTTGGGAAACACTGTCTTCATTTTTCTCTTCCAACACAAGGGCTAGGAAGAACCAATTGTGGATTGAGTTTACCACTCAAAGAAAGCAACCCAAGCAAGGCATCTCAGATTCAAAGATGTATCAAATCAATTGGAAAGTGTAGGAGAAGAAATTGAAGAGGAGCAAATTGTAAGACAAGTCATCAATGGTATTAAATTTGATGATAAATGGGAGAGCTTCACAATTTCCATGGAATTGTACATGGACATGCAGATTCCAGACCTTACCACTCTCATGGGGCAATGATTTACCCATGAAGCCAAGCTCAACAAGAATGGAGACTCATCAAGAGGTAATAGCTCTTCTGCCCTATACACTGATAAAAGTAAGTCTAAAGAGAAAGGGAAGAACAAGAAGATTGAGGATGAAGGAGCTACATCCCAAGCTACCTATGCAGGGAGAGGTAGAGCCTCAAGAGGAAGGGGTAGAGGAGGTAAGCAAGGTAGGGGGAGACCTTATAACTCCTCACCATGTAATATTTGTGGATTATCAAATCATACTACACATGAGTGTTACAGGAACTTCAAGAATCAGAGAGGTAGAGGATATCAAAGAGGTGGATATACACAATCAAGAGGAAGATTCAATCATCATCAAGGATACAAGAACAACCACAACAACAACTACAATAACAAATACCAAGGAGGCTACAAATCAAGGAAGGATGACAAGAACTACACAAAGGACCAAGAAGATTCTCTTCTGATTATGAACATGACTTCAAAACCAGGTATAAATAATGACCATGTCTTCTACATTGGCTCAAGATGCTCAAACCATGAGGCAGGCAATGTAGCTCTTCTCTCTGATCTTGAGGAACCAAAGGGTAAGCATCAGGTACAAATAGGTAATGACACCAAGTACTTAGTAATTAAAGTAGGAAATGTTAAGACCTTTGATGGAAATAAGAATCTGTTGAGTAGGGTTCTATATGTACCCACAATTACCAAGAAATGATGAGTGTTGGACAGATTGTGGAAAATGCTTTGCAGGTCACGTTCAATCAATATGGAGCATTTGTGGAGGATCCTCAACATGGATTCAAGAGAATTGCTAAAGGAGAAAAGATAGGTAGATTATTCACTTTTGAACTTGAAGATACAAGGAATATTGCACTTTATAGTTACAAAGATCAAACACTCTCAGAGCTTGAAATGTGGCACAAGAGATTGGGGCATGTTGGTGAAAGAACTTTAAAACAAATATGTAGAGATCAATGTATGCTTGGGATACGTAATGTATCCAAGCAACACATGATTTATAAATGTGGTGCTTGCCAGTTTGGAAAATCTCACAAGTTACCCTTCTCAAGGAAAGGCTACATGCATGAGGACTACCTAGAGCTTGTCCATACAGATGTATGGGGACCAAGTAAGGATCCGTCAATTTTTGGATCAAGGTGTTATGTATCTTTCATTGATGATTACAGTAGGTGGACTGTATTGTACTTTATGAAGCACAAAGATGAAGTATTCAGTTGCTTTAAAAAGTATCTTGCTCTTGTTGAGAATCAAACAGGGAGAAATTTAAAGAGATTAAGGTCAGATGGAGGAGGTGAGTACTTCTCAAATGAGTTTGATGCATTCTTGAAAGATAGAGGAATCAAGAGAGAAATTACAACAAGGTATACCCCTGAGAAAAATAGGGTGGCAGAGAGGAGAAATAGATTAATTGTTGAAATAGCCAGGTCAATGTTAAATGAGAAAAAAATACCTAATTACTTGTGGGCAGAGAGTGTATCTACTACCACTTACATTGTAAACGGATTGCCATCAAAATATCTTGATGGGATGACTCCATATGAAGCATGGCATGGTAGGAGACCCTCACTTGATCATTGCAGGATATTTGGATGTGTTGCTTATGTGCATATCCGTTCTCAGATAAGAGGTAAGCTAGATCCTAAGGTAGAGAAGTGCATCTTCATAGGGTATGACTTGAATAAGAAAGGATACAAGTTCTATAACCCTTCAAACAAGGGATTCATGGTCAGTAGAGATGTTTTCTTTGAAGAGAATGACTCTTGGTTTGAAAGTGAATGCAGGAAAGTAAAGCTACCTTATGACTTGGAAGAAGAGTTTCCAAGCCTCACTAAGGAGGAGCCTAATCAGATTGAAGACATCAACTCAGATGATGAGGACATCATCAACTTAGAAGAGTTCAAGACATGGAAGTCCAAAGGCAAAGTCAAGATGAAGAAGTTGGAGGATATAACTGAATCATCCAACCAAGCATTCAGAAGATCACAATGGGAGAGCAAGAAGTGAATCAGATATGGGTATGACACTTCCCTAGTTACTAAGCACTCTCTTTATCTTGCAAAAGACTTGTCATTTGAAGTACCATCATCATATGAAGAGGCAAAGACCAAGAGAGAATGGAAGGAAGCTATGGATGAGGAAATTGAAGCACTCAAGGAGAATGATACTTGGAAGCTAGTGCCAAAGAAGGAGTCTATGAAGGTAATTGGCTCTAGATGGATCTATAAGATAAAAAGGAATTCTGATGGATCAATAAGCAGATACAAAGCTAGACTTGCGGCTAAGGGTTTTGCACTAACCCAAGGAGTTGATTATGAAGAAACATTCTCATTTGTGGCCATAATGCCAACCATCAGGGTATTGGTAAGTGTGGCTGCATCAAACAATTGGAAAATGTATCAATTGGATGTAAAAAATGCATTTCTAAATGGCTGGATTTCAGAGGAGGTATAGATGTCTCAACCTCGTGGGTATGCGGACCCAAGCAAGGTAACATATGTATATAAATTGAACAAAGCTCTTTATGGATTGAAGCAGGCACTTAGGGCATGGAACCATAGGCTGACCACATACCTTCAGGATCAAGGATTTATCATGAGAGAAGCAGATACATCTCTGTTTATCAAAAGAAGTAAATCAGAGGTAACATACCTATGTGTATATGTTGATGATATCATACTCATAGGTAATGATGCTAATGGCATCAAACAGATCAAGAATCAGATGATGCAAGAGTTTAAAATTAGTGATCTTGGATCACTAAAATATTTTCTTGGACTTGAGTTAGTCTATACTAACTCTGGGATTTATATTACTCAAAGAAAGTATATACAGGACATGTTGAAAAAGTTTCATTTGCAGGATGCCAAAGTTGCAAGTACTCCAATAGAGGTAAACCTAAGATTAAGTGCTCATGAAGGTGACGTGCTTGAGAATATTATAGGTTACCAAAGCATAGTGGGAAGCTTGAACTGTGCTACATTGACAAGGATTGATATTGCTTATGGAGTAAGTGTTCTAAGTCAGTTTATGCACAAACCTAGGGCGCCTCATTTGGAAGCTACCAAAAGGATTTTGAAGTACCTTAAGGGCACTCAAAATGAAGGATTGTACTTTCCTTATACCTCAAACTTGGACATCAAGATATATTCAGATGTAGATTGGGCGGGTTGCAAAGATGATAGAAGGAGTACCTCAGGATACCTATCGTTTGCAAGTGACAAACCTATATCATGGTCTTCAAAGAAGTAACCTACTCTTGCTTTGTCTTCTATAGAGGCAGAGTATAGAGGATTGGCCAATGCTACTCAAGAGGCCATATGGATCAGACTGTTGTATACAGATTTAGGATTGCATACTACATCTCCAATGATTTTTGGGGATAATACAAGCTCATTACATCTTGCAGCAAATCCTATTTATCATGCTAGGACCAACCATATAGAGGTCCATTATCATTATGTGAGAGAGAAGCTATTGAGCAAGGAAATTCAGTTGGCTTATGTGTCTACTAATATGCAATGTGCAGACTTATTGACTAAAGCATTAGATGGTAAAAAACTTTGCAGGTTTAAGTCAATGATTGGATTGTAGGACATTCATGAAGATTGAAGAAGAAGACCAAGACAAAATGTTTGGCTTGAGGGGGAGCTGTTGGTGCAAAGTTCAAGCCCACTTTGGCTAGAAGTTCATGAAAAATTAAAGCTCCATGGAAACCATTGCTAAGAAGTTTTTTATCCTTTACCATTTGTAAAAATCATTGTTTTTTACTTGAGAGAATATTTGTAATCAATACCAAACTCGTGGATTTTATTTGGTGAAAAGTCACGACTTCAATTGATGGAATATCTCCTATACTAGAGGACTACTTTTAGTGAGAGCCAATGAACAATTCAAAGTCAAATCTGAAATAACTCAACTATAAAATAAGTAAAAAACTCACGGGTGTAATAAGGCCATTTTTCCGGAGTTCTCCATTGCCACATTGTAAGAGAGTGAGGTCTACATTTTACCTACACTATTCACCATCATTAGGCATTGATTATCAAGCCCATGATCTTGTACAACATTGTTCTTTAATACAATAGATCTACATTACTCATCTATGGTCTCTCTGTTTTAGTCACTCATTACAATCATTGTGTACTGCTCATATCTCAATCATTCCTTCATCACTTTTAATGATCCATAGCTTGTTGGAATCAGCTCCAAGTTCTCTACATGCTAAAAAATGTTAAAGACAATCTACATAGCCAATTTGGAGAAAAGTGTGTTGAAGCACTCATTGGTCAATTTCTGCATCGGTCCTAAAAAATCGGGGGTAATGATTTGATTGCTCTATGTATAGTGCATCATTTTAAGTGATTCCACTTGGAATCATTAGCTTACTAAGCTAATTAGATAACTGTAAAAGGAATTTTTCTAATTCTTACTTTATTGGAAGCACTAAGCGTAACAAGCAACAAGTGTGTGAACAAAAATAGAAGGTTTTCATTGATTCTTCAACTTGGAAGTAGTCTGTTTTGGTTCAATCATTTCTCACATCATTTCCAAAGTACATAGGCACTTATATAGTGTCATTGGAAAACCAAGAGGGCCCATAACACAAATTTGAAGCTACAAGGGGCTGGTACAATGCAGGATTTGGGAGTACTTACTCATTCCTTGGAGTGTCCATCCATCTACCCAAACAGTGGTATCAGAGCAAAGTTAAGGTAAAATGGGAGATGATTTTCCTTCTTTCATTGATAAATTGGACAGGAACAACTACCAAGCATGGTCCTTGAGGATGAAGACATACTTGCAAGGAAGGAGCATCTATGGATACATCTCAGGAGATGAGGAGATGCCCATTTTTAGAAGTAAAGGACAACCTACAAGAGAGGAGCATGAAAGACAACACATGGTGTGCCAAGGATGCATTAGCAAGGTCTTAATTACTTAACTCAATCTCTGATTTTCTTCTTCCACATATTAGGAACTGTAAGATATCGCAAGAGACTTGGGAAACATTATCTTCATATTTCTCTTCCAACACAAGGGCTAGGAAGAACCAATTGTGGATTGAGTTTACCACTCAAAGAAAGCAACCCAAGCAAGGCATCTCAGAGTATGTGACCAAAGTCAAAGATGAGAAGATCAATTGGCAAGCATAGGAGACAAAATTGAAGAGAAGCACATTGTAAGAGAAGTAATCAATGGTATTAAAGCTGATGATAAATGGGAGAGCTTCACAAGTGCGATGGACTTGTACATGGACATGCAAATTCCAGACCTCACCACTCTCATGGGGAAACTATTTACCCATGAAGCCAAGCTCCACAAGAATGGAGATTCATCAAGAGGTAATAGCTCTTCTTCCCTATACACTGATAAAAGTAAGTCCAAAGAGAAAGGGAAGAACAAGAATATTGAGGATGGAGCTACCTCCCAAGCCAACTATGCAGGCAGAGGTAGAACCTCAAGAGAAAGGCGCAGAGGAGGTAAGCAAGGTAGGGGGAGAGCTTATAACTCCTCACCATGTAATATTTGTGGATTATCAAATCATACTATAGATGAGTGTTATAGGAACTTCAAGAATCAGATAGGTAGAGGATATTAAAGAGGTGGATATACACAATGAAGAGGAAGATTCAATCATCATCAAGGATACAACAACAACTACAACAACAACTACAACAACAACTACAACAACAACTACAATAGCAACTACCAAGGAGGCTACAAATCAAGGAAGGATTACAACAACTACACAGAGGAGCAAGAAGATTCTCTTCTGATTATGAACATGACCTCGAAACCAGGTATAAATGATGACCATCTCTTCTACATTGGCTCAGGATGCTCAAACCATGTGGCAGGCAATGTAGCTCTTCTCTCTGATCTTGAGGAATCAAAGGGTAAGCATCAGGTACAAAGAGGTGATGACACCAAGCACTGATTAATTAAAGTAGGAAATGTTAAGACCTCTGATGGAAACAAGAATCTGTTGTGTAAGGTTCTATATGTACCCACAATTACCAAGAATTTGATGAGTGTTGGACAGATTGTGGAAAAGGGTTTGTAGGTCAAGTTCAATCAATATGGAGCATTTGTGGAGGATCCTCAACATGGATTCAAGAGAATTGCCAAAGGAGAAAAGATAGGTAGATTATTCACTTTTGAACTTGAAGATACAAGGAATATTGCACTTTATAGTTACAAAGATCAAACACCCTCAGAGCTTGAAATCTGGCACAAGAGATTAGGGCATGTTGGTGAAAGAACTTTAAAACAAATATGTAGAGATCAATGTGTGCTTGGGATACCTAATGTATCCAAGCAACACATGATTTATAAATGTGCTGCTTGTAAGTTTGGAAAATCTCTTAGGTTACCCTTCTCAAGGAAAGGCTATATGCATGAGGACTACCTAGAGCTTGTCCATACAGATGTATGGGGACCAAGTAAGGATCCCTCAATTTCTGGATCAAGGTATTATGTATCTTTCATTGATGATTACAGTAGGTGGACTGTATTGTACTTTATGAAGCACAAAGATGAAGTATTCAGTAGCTTTAAAAAGTATCTTGCTCTTGTTGAGAATCAAACAAGGAGAAATTTAAAGAGATTAAGGTCAGATGGAGGAGGTGAGTACTTCTCAAATGAGTTTGATGCATTCTTGTAGGACACATGAATCAAGAGAGAAATTACAACAAGGTATACCCTTGAGCAAATTGGGGTGGCAGAGAGGCGAAATAGATTAATTGTTGAAACAGCCAAGTTAATGTTAAAGGAAAAAAAATTACCTAACTACTTGTGGGCAGAGAGTGTATTTACTACCACTTACAAAATCTCTTGATGGGATGACTCCATATGAAACATGGCATGGTAGAAGACCCTCACGTGATCATTGCAGGATCTTTGGATGTGTTCCTTATGTGCATATCCCTTCTCATATAAGAGATAAGCTAGATCCTAAGAAAGAGAAGTGCATTTTCATAGGGTATGACTTGAATAAGAAAGGATACATGTTCTACAACCCTTCAAACAAGGGAGTTATGGTCAGTAGAGATGTTGTCTTTGATGAGAATGACTCTTGGTTTGAAAGTGAATGTAGGAAAGTAAAGCTACCTTATAACTTGGAAGAAGAGTTTCCAAGCCTCACTAAGGAGGAGCCTAATCATATTGAAGACATCAACTCAGATGATGAGGACATCATCAACTTAGAAGAGTTCAAGGCATGGAAGTCCAAAGGCAAAGTCAAGATGAAGAAGTTGGAGGATATACCTGAATCATCCAACCAAGCAATCAGAAGATCACAATGGGAGAGCAAGAAGCCAATCAAATATGGGTATGACACTTGCGTAGTTACTAAGCACTTTGTTTATCTTGCAAAAGACTTGTCATTTGAAGAACCATCATCATATGAAGAGGCAAAGACTAAAGGCAGAATTGAAGGAAGCTATGGATGAGGAAATTGAAGCACTCAAGGAGAATGATACTTGGAAGCTAGTGCCAAAGAAGGAGTCTATGAAAGTAATTGGTTCTAGATGGATCTATAAGATCAAAAGGAATTCTGATGGATCAATAAGCATGTACAAAGCTAGACTTGTGGCTAAGGGTTTTTCACAAACCCAAGGATTTATTTATGAAGAAACATTCTCACATGTGGCCAAAATGCCAACCATCAGGGTATTGGTAAGTGTGGCCCGCATCAAAGATTTGGAACATGTATCAATTGGATGTAAAAAATGCATTTTTGAATGGCTGGATTTTAGAGGAGGTATACATGTCTCAACCTCCTAGCTATGAGGACCCAAGCAAGGTAACATATGTATGTAAATTGAACACAAAGATCTTTATGGATTGAAGTAGGCACCTAGGGCATGTAACCATAGGTTGACCACATACCTTCAGAATCAAGGATTTATCATGAGCAAAGCAGATACATCTCCGTTTATCAAAAGAAGTAATTCAGAGGTAATATACCTATGTTTTATATGCTGATGATATCATAATATAATGATGCTAATGGCATCAAACAGATCAAGAATCAGATGATGCAGGAGTTCAAAATTAGTGATCTTGGATCAGTAAAATATTTTCTTGGACTTGATTTAGTCTATTCTAACTCTGGAATTTATATTACTTAGAGAAAGTATACACACGACATGTTGAGAAAATTTCACTTGCAAGATGCCAACTTTGCAAGCACTCCAATGAAGGTAAACCTAAAATTAAGTGCTCATGAAGGTGATGTGCTTGAGAATATTACAGGTTACCAAAGCATAGTGGGAAGCTTGAACAATGCTACATTGACAAGGATTGATATTGCTTATGGTGTAAGTGTTCTAAGTCAGTTTATGCACAAACCTAGGGCACATCATTTGGAAGCTTCCAAAAGGATTTTGAAGTACCTTAAGGGCACTCAAAATCAAGGATTGTACTAGCCTTATACCTCAGACTTGGACATCAAGATATATTCAGATGCAGATTGGGCAGGTTTCAAAAATGATAGAAGGAGTACCTTAGGATACCTATCCTTTGCAAGTGATAAACCTATATCATGGTCTTCAAAGAAGCAACCTACTGTTGCTTTGTCTTCTACAGAGGCACAGTATAGAGGATTGGCCAATGCTACTCAAGAGGCCATATGGATTAGATTGTTGTATATAGATTTAGGATTGCATACTACATCTCTAATGATTTTTGGGGATAATACAAGCTCATTAAATCTTGCAAAAAATCCTATTTATCATGCTAGGACCAAGCATATAGAGTTTCATTATCATTATGTGAGAGAGAATCTATTGAGCAAGGAAATTCAGTTGGCTTATGTGTCTACTAATATGCAATGTGCAGACTTATTGACTAAAGCATTAGATGGTACAAAACTTTGCAGGTTTAAGTCAATTATTGGATTGCAAGACATTCATGAAGATTGAAGAAGAAGAAAAAGACAAAATGTTTGGCTTGAGGGGGAGCTATTGGTGCAAAGTTCAAGCCTACACATTTGGATAGAAGTTCATGAAAAATTGAAGCTCCATGGAAACCATTGCTAGGAAGTTTTTTTTCCTTTACCATTTGTAAAAGTCATTGTTTTTGACTTGAGAGAATATTTCTAATCAATACCAAACTCGTGGAGTTTATTAGTTGAAAAGTCACGACTTCAATTGAAGGAATATCTCCTATATTGGAGGACTACTTTTAGTGAGAGGTAATGAACAATTCAAATTCAAATCTGAAATCACTCAACTATAAAATAAGTCAAAAATGCGCGAGTGTAATAAGGCCATTTTTCCCGAGTTCTCCATTGCCACATTGTAAGAGAGCGAGGTCTACATTGTACCTACACTACTCACCATCATTAGGCATTGATTATCAAGCCTATGATCTTGTACAACATTGTTCTTTAATACAATAGATCTACATTACTCATCTATGGTCTCTGTTTTAGTCACTCATTACAGTCAACTTGTACTTCTCATATCTTAGTCATTCCTTCACCATTGTTAATGATCTATAGCTTGTTGGAATCAGCTCCAAGTTCTCTACATGTGCACAAAGTTTGAAGACAATCTATTTAGCCCATTTGGAGAAAATCATGTTGAATCACTCACTGGTCAATCTCTATAGAGGTCCTAAAATATCGGGGGTAAATATTTGATTGTTGAATTGATTTCTCTGTGTATAGTGCATCATTTTAAATTATTCCACTTGGAATAATTAGCTTACTAAGCTAATTAGATATATCTAAAACGAAGTTTTCTAATTTGTGCTGTACTGGAAGCATTGACCATAACAAGCAGCGGGTGTGCGAACAAAAATAGAAGGTTTTCATTGATTCTTCAACTTGGAAGTAGTCTAGTTTGGTTCAATCATTTCTCACATCATTTTCAAAGTACCTATGCACTTATATAGTGTCACTGGAAAGTCGAGAGGGCCCATAACTCAAATCTGAAGCTACAAGGGGTTGGTACAAAGTAAGATTTGGCAGTACCTACTCATTTCTTGGAGTGTCCATCCATCTACCCAAACAATTTAGTGAGAGTAGGAGAAGAGAATGTATGACTTCAAATAATATAAACCAACAAAAGTTTCGTACATAAAAAAGCTTCAACTCCATAACTCATGAATGTTGCACATTCTATGTAGACTCGTAGGCTCATAGCTCTAAGATTTCCTTTGGCTCTAAGTCTTCTTCCAACAATCTTCTTTTTGCAACCATGGGATCCAATGCCAAAGCTCTGATACCAAATATGGAGAAATTTCACTCCAATATGCACATTGGAAGTTGGAGAAACTCTTCTAGAAAATGTCCCATTAGACACCTACTTACTAAAACCTAATTCTATAACGACTTAGATATTCAATGACTTTGAAACTTTGTCTACAAAAGATAAAAATTATTGCATTTCTAACAAGCTAAAGTTTACATGCACAGGAAACAGACTACCTAAGTACATATTACCTGTCAACTCAAGGTTAAGTAGAAAATTGAGGTTTAGAAGAATTGATCTTAGTAACTATTAAAGAAGAATTTAGTAGAGATATTTTAATCAGCAAATGTAAAAGAGTATGCTTTCCAACAAGATATCATATATATTAAATGGATATCTATATAAAGAGAAATCACCTTTAGCTATGTACAGAAAGATATGCGGCTGGAATACCTATGTGCCTTGTAGCACACTATTTGGGGAAAATATGATATGCAATGGTGAGACAATGAACAACATATGCATCTATACCATCTCCTTGTAATCTCCATGAATTTCCAAATAAAAAAACCTTATATATATATATATATATATATATGTTCATGGGAGCTTGTGTCTCTTCAACTACCCTTGCATCCTCTCTCACGTCATGGCCTTCCACTTCTTGTCATTTGTCCTTCCATTTCCTTGGGTGAATTTTGGTGCTCCAAATCACTCCATATGGATAATTTTGCCCCTCTTTTGTGTACTTCAGCTCTCCAATCATATTTTGACTTTTATCCAAGCCATAAATAACTTTTTCCCTTTAGTTCAACACTCTCTTTCAAGGTTATGATTGTAGTTTCTGTATCTTCAAGACCTAACCTTGAATAGATCTTACAAAACTTGAGATAAATACATAAATAATGAAGAGGTAAATGATGAGAGGCGAGTATCTTTCAAGCTTCAAAATTTGAGATTGCACAAGTTCCATGGCTTTCATCACAAGGTACACAGAAAGGCAAGGTTTGCAAAAGAGCAGAGAAGGCAAGGTTGTGGTCTAAATCCCCTGTAGGGAGTGACAAGGTTATACAAAAAGGCAAGGTTTGCATTGAGCATACAAGGCAATGTTGTGATAACTATCACTAATAAGGAGTGATTGAATTAAACAAGGCAAGGTCTGCAAGGAAGTAAATTAGTCCGAAAGGGGAAGATAAGTTGGAAAAAAGAAGTCTAAGAAGAGAAAATCTAGTTTGATGTTTGTAGTCAAAGGAAATCTTTAAAAAGTTACTAAATAGGTCAAAAGAAAATAAATTGGCCAAGTGGACCAAAGTTATGCATTTAGTATAGAAAGGATGAAAATACCAAGTCTATTGAGAGTTCAAATAGGAAGGGTAAGTACACTAAGTCTGTAAGTAATTATGGTAGATCCATAAATTTGGAGCCAGTTGATGACTCTATTAAGATGATTCTATTTTTTTTAAAGAAAACAAGTCAATCCCATGTTCCAATATAGATTTTAATGGATGAATGGAAGGGAAAGGTTTGCAAACAAGATATTTAAAGGAATAAGAATAGTAGCCATGTTTTTTATATAGAGAAAAACTTTGTATTGACAAGGACACAAGCTAGTGAGATATAATGTATATTGACTTAGATAAATTCAAAGGAACCTACAAGTACATTCTTTATGTTTCAAGGTCAATAAAACAAAAATTATTAGGACATGAGTTACAATATATCCTTAGAAGGGGCACAACGTGTCTACCAGATTCACAAGAATCAAGAATGGATTAAGAAAGAAGAAATGATTTGAATCCACCGAGGAGATAGTGGAACACTTACAAGGAGGTAAGAGGTTCAGACAAATTATCTTCATATTTCATGAGTTATTTAGATTCAAATCCATATGGGGGATTGGATCCAATTCTTGTCTTTAGATTTTTTATCTTAAATAGTTTGAAGAGTTGTTTAGATAGAATATCAAAGAAAGAAGATTAATCAGATGTTAAGGATATGTTAATAAGGTCACATATGATAGAGGAGAAGATAGAATGGAATAGATATAGCTATAATATATGAGAAGACAAGCAATTCACTTACTTCTTAGATGGATTGTAGCATACATCCCATAACTCCTTGTCACATATATGCCATAGAAATATTCTAGAATGATTTGAGAATCATGGATATATGTAGAAGACAATGAACTATTGAAGGTTCACACAAAATTTCTTCAGATTGTAGGCGTCTTAGGTGGAAGATCCACACAATATTTAGAACTCTTAACAAAGATCCAATAATTAGCAAGATTATGGTAAGGCCAAGGCTAGAGTTTCCCATCACCAAAAAGAGGAGGCACTATATATTCTAGAGAAGATACTAGATAGAAGAATTGCATGCAAAACTAGTTTGCTTGAGAGTATTTGGTATCTTGGAAGGGTGTCTACTCACATTCTCCTCTCTAATCATTGAGGACAATGATATTTAGAAGGGGATAGAATATTAGACTTAGATCTTAGTTGGATCACATATCAATGTGCATGGGACAAGGGCAAACTTAACCAAGGCCCTTAGTTCAGGGGTCATCCTAAGGTTCCTAAGGTGATAGTAGAGTAAGTGTGCATGATGGCCACATGCCCACACTAGAATACTCTAGATACTATATATTTTAGTAAGGGAATGAATAGGATGGGAGGAGACTATCACATCAAATTCTATACTCATTTCGCAAGAAAACTCTCACATCGCTAGTAATAGATACCCAGCAATTATAATACCAAATAAGAAAGCAATTACATAAGAAAAAATAAGAGCAACACCAAAGCAGATAATATATATAGTATATTTAAAAGAAATCTTTATTCACAAAACTTACAAAGATGACTACATTTTCAACTCATGAGCTCTCTAGATAGAGCTTAAATAATGATCTAGACAACTCTAAATGAGAGATTACAAAGTGGAGGTATGCTAATTTAACTATGCTTGGGTTATTGTAGAAGTCATTTATAAAAAAATGAATGTAGAAGCGTGGACTTTTGTAGATGGCTACAAATGGTAGTTGGATGTGGGCAACGGCCACTTGCATATTGCCCATATACATCTTAGGTAATTTCAATTGAGATAAAAAAAATAATGATTCCATAGTTAGATATGGGATGTTTCAAGAAATATTTCCTTTACAGTTAGGCCAAGATGCTACTCATAAACACCCATCCAAGGGGATCATTGGCCCCTTTGGAGTCGTTATGTTTGGGCTACTCACTGCTATCTTGAACCCCTTGTCTTGGTATCTCCCTTTCCTTGTAATATACATCAATTATCCACAATCCATAAACAATTCAAGTTAACCTTCATTTGCCATGTAATCTTGGATTTCCTTCAATAGGGTAATGCAAATTTGGCTTCTCCTCATAATGGGGGCCTTACAATTGTGCAACACAAACTACATTCATGAGGGATAGACATTGAACATACACTCACACTAAATAAGTGTAGGTATATGCAATACCGAAGCACATGCGGAAAGTGATGGGCCTATAACCCAATATGATCGACAACGAGAACTTTAATCGATTTTACTCTACTCCCCTTTGCTTCTCAACCACAACTTCAATACATATGGCATATTTTAATCATTGTTCCACAAGTGTCATACATAAATCTTGAACAAAACATTATGCATATGAACAATGCATCACAGATCAACCATACTTTCATACATAAACATTACTTATAACCATCACTTCTATTTCCTTGCGCACTGAAACAATGCTTAACCACTACGTTCCAGGCCTTATAATTGAATCACATACAATAATACACTAAAATCATATGTTCCACTTGAACCGTTTTCTTTATCCAAAGATGTCAATGGGCCAACTTTAGTTCAACATATATGCGCATCCATATTTCATACGAACTAGTTATGATATAGAGAATTAAGCACAAGCGGTCATAAGTTCTTGAAATCAAAGAACTTACAGTAGGTACTCTTTCCTTGGAGTTCTCACCATGATCCTTTCTCTTTCATCAAAATATGCAACTTGCCTTCGCATATATCATGTTATGAAATCACATCAGTACAATTCTTTCCAATAAGACATACATAAGACCTGCGGCAGATTCTTCAACACTTGTTGAAAGAGGAAGTGTAACAAAAAAAAACTGATCACTTACTTCGTCTGAACAGTACAAGAAGCTTGTAGCAGATTATACAAACGTCATGCCTTCTCTTTGCTACATCTTCTCTTCGCTATGAGGAGCCATGGTGCTGTAGGAGCCACAGTAATAAAGCGTGTGTCCCTTCCTTAAATAAGTATTTGCTCAAATCGGTGGGTTCCATGAATCAAGAAGCATTTTTAGCTTCGTGTATGAAATGAGGTGACTTCTACGGCTAATTTATGCGAGTCATGCAATTTGATGGTGATTCCCCTTTTTCGTGCTAAATCTAAGGAAGAGGTAAATAGGCTACGAGTTTTTTTCAGATGCATACTTTATTCTTTTTTTATTGATATACTATTTGTTGAAGAGAGCTAATGACTCCGTTCATATGGACTTGGAACATGATCTCTAAACTAGTAACCAAAGGAGAATTCTTATGAAGAAAAATGGAGGATGGGGGATGAACAGGTATGAAAGCTTCCATTGAAGCTTGCTATATTTTCAACAATAAGTTTCACCACCAATGATTTTCCATGTCAATTATAAAATAGAATTTTATTCACCTTTGAGCATTAACTTTTAAGCTCCACCCTTTTTGGTCCTAACCTCTTTCTTAGCCTTGAGAATGGGAATATGTGGTAGAAAGCAATTAACAATTTCCTTTTCTTTCAGCTTGATCATCCTTTTAGAGCCTCTTGGAACCAATTGCTATGCCCAAATAGTGGTCAAGATGAACTCGATTCTATGTTATTTGTTTTGCAATTTTTGACATTTTTTGAAGATTTCTTGATTTTATTACTACTTTTGCAAGTTTTCCTAATTTTCATATCCCCCTAAAATATTTCTTTTTACATATCTCTCATTCATAATTTCTATCTCTTCTTCTCTCTCCTCTCTCTACTCATCACCCCCTCTTGATGTGTCTTAGTTTCTCTCTCCTCTTCTCTCTCTTCTCTCTCTTCTCTCTCTTCTTCTCTCTCCTTCTCTCTCCATATCACTCCTTGTTGTCTCTCAATTTCTCTCTTCTCTTCTCTATCTTTCTTTCTCTTAGCTTTTCTCTTAATTTCTTCCTCTTAGCATCTCTCATTCTCCCCTTTGCTCTCTTCATTGCTCTTTCTTAGTGTCTATCACTTTCTCTTTCCTTTTATATCTCTTCTTATTTCTCCTTCTCTCTTTTTAGCACTTCCTCTTGGCATCTCACACTTTCTCTCCCCATTTATCTCTCATTCTTTCTCCTTCTCTCTATCTCCATCTCTCCATCCCCCCCTCTCTCTCTATCCCTATCTTTGTTGATCTCTCTCATGCTTCTCATCTCTCTCTCTCTCTCTCTCTCTCTCTCTCTTCTCTCTATGGTTACACACACACATATGTGTGTGTGCATGTGTGTGTGTGTGTGTTCCCTACCTTCCATCCCCCTTCCCCCCACTCTACCCCCACCCCTTATAATGACTTGCTCCAAGGGGAGGCCAAGGTAGCTTATCCCATAAGGAAAATAGAGGACCATGCTTCAAGAAGGAATCATCCCTTAGAGCCAATCCGAGGATCCCCAAGCTGTGGGAAATGCCTTGAAGGCTGAATTGTACATGGAAGTGGGACTTGATTCAAACATGTAATAGATGGTTGTTGATGGAGAGCCAACCCCATGATGCATTTCCATCAAGTAGGTTACTAATTGCCATTGATGGCATACATGGCCCTTCATTTCCAAGATCCATCCGAGTAAGCCTCTTTAACATGAGCAGGTAGAAAATGGGAGGGCAGCCTAGTTGCATGCACTTCATTGAACATCAATGTGTGAGACCCATTGAGAGAATGATGGGGAGCATTCCCATTATGAGGAGTCTACCCATGACACGAGACAACTGACAACCACTTGAGAGGTGAGAAAGGGAAGGCTCAACACAAATGCCCACAATGTATCATCACTCGAATGTTGGGGGCACTCTTGGATAGCCAAACATCCAGAGGTCATTTAATATGGGTTGGATATAAATAAAGGGAGGAGGCAAGGGGGAAAGACATCCACCACCTCTCTGGAAAGTCTTCATGTCCTCATGAATTTACATCCACATGCCCTAGAATGATCCCATCCATATTTTTAACCTCCGGGTAGGGGCAATATCCTTCATGGTTAGTCATGCACATGCACACACACACACACACATGCAGACACACACACACAAACACACACACACATATGCGTGTGTGTGTGTGTGTAAACTTCAATATCTAAATGCATGGAGGTGCAAACCTAAACACGGATGGCATGCCCCACTCTGACTGCATCAGGACATGCCAAATCTCCACATGAGTTGGATTTATCTTTACTGTGTACGTCAAAGTTTGGGTTAAGAAGTGAGCTCCTAGAAACACATTTTAATGCAACTAGCTCATTTTAGTAGGTCAATTGCCTCATGGATCCTCTTTTTCCCAAATAATATCTATTCCCAACAAAAAAAATCTCTTTCCTATCGAAAAGTTATAGAGAGAAGCTAGACAAATCAATGCATTCTTGTAAGTAGCCCCCCCAATGCATTTATGCTAGTTCCTTAATCACATAACCCACGAAATAATTACATTAGAGGAAAAAGTGAGCCTTGCATGGCCTTGTAAGGATCCCTAATTTTTAGGGATTAAAAATCTTAATCCATGGTTTTAGAGAGGGATATGAAACCACCATGGTATTGCACAATAAATGCTATAAAAGAATTCAAATCTCATGTTGTCAGCGTGAGTATTTTTGGCCATTGGATTATTCAAATCAATGGCTTAGTTTAAATCTCATATGAGTCTAGAGAGAGAACTGATGAGAACTCGCGGGAGTGGCACAGGGACTGTGCACATTTTCTGCAAGAAATTGAGCCGTTATATCTTTAAAGATCCAACGAGCGGTTGGTTTTGGGGCTGATCAGCGAGCGTAGACATTTTACAGCTGTTAGATTGAGTGTATGATCCAAAGGCTACCTTTTAAAGGTGCCTTTATATCTTATGGGACCAATCATCACCATCTATTCTTGGCTAAATCCAACGGCCACTACTTCAAGCGACGGTGCTGTCATGAAATTCAAATCTTATTGTTAGATTTGGTAGTCCATCCAAGGGCTCATGAGAAAAGGTGCATTTTTCATGATTGCTTCAATTTCAACCATTCGATCTCAAGATAATCCAAGGGTTCACGCTCAAATCTAGCTTGAGTTTTCTCAATTAACCTTGGCCTTTAGATCTTTAAGCAATCCTAGGGCTCTTATTGAATTTGGAGGTTCTCAAAACCACTCTATAAAGAAACCCACAAATTCTAAATGGTTTTTGAAAGTTTGACCACTCAAAAACAAGGGAAGCCTATGCCTACCCTATGTGATTAAGATGTTGATATATTTAGGTAGTGATGTGTGTGAACACTCTAGGACCGCCGGGGCACTTTTTTCCCTCTTTAGGAGGTTTTTTTCCCTCGGCTTGTATATACGCCTATTGCCCTAATGGGATACTTATCTTTGTACATTCTCTAGTAATACATTCGGTATTGTGTGTTTGTGCTCCAAGCTTCTTCTTCTTCCTTGTGCTGTTCGCGTGCTTCCACAGACGTCTATCTCCAACAATTGGTATCAGAGCAGGTCGTCGCTTCATCTAGGGCGCCATCGACACTCCTCCGTTTGCAGTCTCAGAATCGCACAATTTTGGTGAGCATACTCAACGTGTTTTCGAGATCAAAACATCTTCGCTCTGTGGTGCCGAAATCGCAATCTGAGCTCGTTTTGGCCTCCGAACGCACTATCATAGCGCTTGTGCAGGCTATTTCGTCTTTTTGTGCCAAAGGTATATACCAGTTTTTGTTCGCCAGTTTAAGCGTCTCAAAGTCTGCTACAGGTCTAGCAGAACTCGTCTGGGTAGTTCTATTCAACTTTTTGAGATACAATCAATTTTCTGCATCAAGGTATTTTAGTCACCGGCTATGGCTGAAAGCAGTGATGTATTCCGTATGTTGGCTGTTGAGGATAAGTTGGATGGTACCAACTACCCATTATGGGCTTATATGATGCGACATGTTTTGGTTGCAAAAGGATTGTGGAACATTGTGCAGGGTGTTGAAAGACGTCCTGTTACACCTGTAACCTTAGGTACTACAAATACAGGTGCTGGAGCTGATGAAGATGGTGTCGAAGATGATATTCTGCACATTCCTGTTCGTGCTGTTGTTTCTGTTGCACCTACTGCAGAGCAGATTCGTTGGGATGGCAGAGATGCCCAGGCACATGCATTGATAGCTTTGTCTGTCAGACGTGCCATTATTCCTCACATTCGCTCTTGCAGAACAGCAAAGGATGCTTGGGATACACTTACCACATTGTACCAGGCTAGGAATGAGGCTCGTGTTGCTTACCTCCGAAAACAGTTGGAGAGTGAGCACATGAATGAAGGTGATTCTATGGACAGTTTCCTAACGAAGATCAAAGACCTGAAGGAACAGTTGATTTCTACTGATGAGGTTATACCAGATATCTCACTTGTGCAGACCGTTCTGAATGGTCTTCCTGATTCATATCAGAGTTTTGCATCTACTCTTTGGTTGATGATGAAAGGCAATCCGAATGCCTTATCATTTGAGGAGTTAGTCTCTGTTTTGTTGCAGGAAGATCAGTCCAGGCAGAACAGGTCCATTATGCGTGTTGCAGATCAAGCTTTCCTGGCTAGTCAGAAGGGCAAAGGAAAATGGAGCTCTTCTACTAGTAAGCAGAAATCTGCAAATGCTGCACATTCGAAGAACCAGGATAAAGATGAGAAGAAATCAGAAAAGCAGAAATTGTTTTGCAAGTACTATAAAGGGAATGATCATATCATAAAGAACTGTCCAAAACTGGCTGCAAAAGAGGCAAAGAAAAAGGAGGCTGGAATGGTTGTTATAGAAGCCTCTACACCAAAAACAGAGTCTGCTAATCTTGTGCAGGAAGAAGAATGGGCATTTACTACTGTCTGCAGTTTTGACCCATCTTCTCATGATCAGTGCATGTCTGTAGTAGACTCAGATGTTTGGTACTTTGACAGTGGGGCGACCAAACATATTACCTCGCAGCGCAGTTTCTTCTCTTCACTCGAGCCTGCCCCTACAGGGAATACTGTCACATGCGCCAACAACTCCTCTTATTTTGTTATGGGAGTTGGTAAGATCATTCTGACTACTGCTGATGGTAGTTCATTCACCTTGTCAGATGCCTTATTTGTGCCAGGGATCAAGAAGAATCTGTTATCAGTTTCTGCATTAGCCAAGATTGGCTTGGTTGTGAAATTCGTTGATGACAGGTGTACAGTTCATGATCTATCAAATGGCGATGTGATTATTGCTTCTGGCATTTTATGTCGTGGGCTATATAAGCTCATAGACTATGAAAGATCTGTGAATGATTCGGCATGTGCAGTTCATGATTCTCAGGCTATGTCAGATGCAAAGCTTTGGCATGCACGCTTTGGTCATCTGAATTTTGCTAGTTTGCTACGCCTGCAGAAATCTGATATGGTGTCTTCTTTGCCCAAGCTTGAGGCACCTCGAAAACATGTATATTTTGGGCAAAATGGAGCGTTCCTCCTTTCCAAAAGATGGTTCAGTTCGGGCTACGCAGAAAATGCAGCTTGTACATAGTGATGTCTATGGTCCTATGCAGACATCTTCTTTTGGGAATTACCTTTACTTCGTGACTTTCATTGATGATTTTTCCAGGCATGCATGGGTATATCCACTCAAAGCAAAGTCCGAAGTGTTCACGTGCTTTAAACAGTTTTTGGTTTTGGTTGAAAATCTGTCAGCATGTAAAATGGGCACCCTCCGTTCTGATCGAGGGGGGGAATATATGTCTTCTGATTTTAATGCATTTCTGGCTGAACGTGGGATAAAACACCAGTGTACAGTGCCGTATACACCTCAACAGAATGGAGTTGCTGAACGAAAGAACAGGTCACTCATGGAGATGGCGAGGTGCATGGTCAAGAGTCAACCTGGCGAGGGATGTGTTTAGATCCACCCTTATTATTCTTCACTAGTTTGTACTTTGTTCGGTTCATCAAAGTGCAAACTCAGATAGTGTTTTGAATAATTTGGGCAGGGATACCACCACAGAGATGAGACATGTTCTTCGAGTTCTAGAACATGACCATGTTCTTCTAGTTTTAGAACATGAGGCTCGGGGGTTGCCTACAGTATGTATATAGCTCTATTTTCGAGGACGAAAATATTTTCCAAGAGGGGAAGAATGTAATAAAGTAAGTCTATGATCCAAGGGTCTGGCCGGTTCAAACGGATCTGAAATCGGACACCGTTTGGTCATCTGTGTGTATGACTAAAGATCTCGAATTTAGACTTACTAGGAGGTCTTGTGCTCTTGTGAACAAGTGATCCACTTAACTTAGTGGTTAAGTCTCAAGGATGTGAAGGAGGAGGTCTTGGGTTCAATCCCCATGGGAGACATGCGGAGAGTATTTTGCCCAAAGAGATCTAGAGCCTTCTAGAAGCATCCACTTGAGTTAACTCAAGTTAACTGGGACACTTGGCGCACATGTAGTTACATAGCTGACACTTGGATGGTTAGTATCCACCTGCCCCAGAAGGCAGTCCCCTGGAGAGAGCTATATATAGAGGCATTTGGTTGGGAGGAGAGTCATCTCTCAAGCATGTGGTGGTCGTAATCTTCATTCTCTTGCAAAAGACCCAAGAATAACTCAGAAAGAAAGAAGCGTAGTTGGTGGCAACCACTATAGAGATCGAAAAATTAAAAGAAGAAATTGCTAGTTTGAAATGCCACCTTGATGAAGTAAAGAATGCACATGACAAGATGTAGATGGAATATGATATATGTGAAGCTAAAAAGGTACGTCTCTCAAATAGGAGCAAACTTCTACAGACATAAATCAAATTGTATATGGACGAGGCAGATTCATTATGCAATTGAAATAAAGAGTTAATTATTGCCACATTATTGAATCAACCGATAGAGAATTCAACGACAGTGAATGAGGAGATTCAAAACCTCCAAAAAAAAGTTAAGAGGTATATATAAAACAACTCAAGAAGGAATAAAGACTATGTGTAGAATGGGAATCAAATCATGTACAAGAAACAATGGAGCTAAGAAGAAAATGGAAAGAAGTAGTTGATAAATACATAGAACAATGTCAACAAGATGCTGATCAGCTTAGAAAAGTGTGTGAAAGTAAAATCAAAATTGAAGAAGAGCTCAAAGAGATGAAAAAGCAAAATGATGATAAAGATCAAATCATTGCAACACAGAATGCTCAAGTATTGCAAATGCAAAATGAGAGAACAACTAGCTAAACAAACATGGGGACACCAATAGTGCAACACAGAGATTATTACTGAGGAGACTGAGGCACATCGTCTTTCTCCCCCATTGTTCATTCACCTATTAGAGATCTACAAGAGATCATAGTTGATGAACATCCCACGCTATACAGTGCAAAGTTAGTTCATAAAGGACGGGCACTACTGGTGTCTCACCTCACTAAAAATTTTGAAGATGCAATTGTACGATTCATGACAGAAGCAAAAACAAAGAGCAAGGATGTGGGTAGAATAATGAATCCATTCAATTTACCATATGGCATTATGAAGAGAAAACTCGCAGATACATAAACAATACTACCCAAAAGGATCCTCATAAAAATTTGAACTTCATGGCTACAATGCTTACCTATACTCAAGAAAAATTTGAAGGAGACAATCCTATCTGGAGAAGGAAATTTTTGGAAAGAATTCTACACTATGGGTGCACTAGCAAGATGCACCATATTTATTACAAGTTAACCCTTGATTTTTCTAGGTAGAAAGGCATCGTCGATGGTCACAATTTTGGGAAGCATAAGTTAATGGCACAATCAATAAACGATGGCTTAATTTTCCCCCATAAGTATTTACCAACCGAAGAGTATATGGTCAAAACAATGAAATTTTGGCTATCTCGACATGCACAAGTCATGGATCTTGCCATCATGCAAGCCTACTACATAAGTATTTACCAACCGAAGAGTATATGGTCAAAACAATGAAATTTTGGCTATCTCGACATGCACAAGTCACGGATCTTGCCATCAAGATCACAAATAAAATACTCAACATGCTTCTTACTACACTCAAAGTCTTCAAACATGTAGAGTATACTTTTTTGAACTTCATTGGCATTAACCAAGGTAGAGATGCCTTGATTTTTTATCTTTCATTTACTCCCGGTAGACTAACTATCATGGCATACTATTCATGCCTCATGTTCTTACCAAGCCCATAATTATAGACATTCAAAGCGGCATTTTTTAAAGGCTGTTTTGAAATAGGAAATATTTATGAAAATTTCATCAAATCTAAATGCAAGATTGATAGCACATGAGCTAAGATTTTTTGTGGATCACCGTCAAGCTCCACATGATGGAGTTAAATCAGAACAATGGAAGGAGTTCTTGCTCAAAGGGGATAATTAGCTCAACCAAACAGAAAAGTAGGTCTACTAAACATACACCCATCACTATCAAAAGCCTATCAGGGATGATAGAGTTTAGGAGGAGGGATGTGTGGAGGGAGAAAGCAATCGAAAATAAAGAACAAGAAAATTAAAGAAAAAGATTATTCACTAAAACACTACTCTCTACTCAAAGCCCCACAAGGGCACACATCATGCGCAAATGAGACACATGCTAAATAAATGCAGCAGGTCTTGGAGAGTGCAAGAAGGCAAAATATACTCGAATGCATCCTAGGTACATCTACTAGCTACATGCAAGAAAAAGAAAAGATACAGAACAAAGAACGTATTAGCTCCCAAAAGATGTAAACAAAGAATTACAATAGGATCTTTGAAGCACCACCCTAACCATGATAGAAACTATCATTATAGATGGGTGTGTGCATGGCAACCCAAATTATTGCATCATCCCTAGTGTATGAATAAAAGGAATATCAAGGGCGAGACGGAAGCATTTGACTAAGGCTTGGATAAGGTAACAAATTGTCTCTGAGTCTTGAAGGCTTCCTCAATTGCTGGTTGCATGTGATTAAAAGAAATAGACACACGGAAACTACAGCCTTAGCGCGGAGAGAAACAAGTTAGCAAGAGATGATTGAGGACAACAAGCCTCATTTACCATATGTATCCCAGGTTCCTACACTTGTAGTGTGTCAAAAAAACTATAGAAGCCTATCAATGGATGATAGAGACTAAGAGGGGGAGAGTTGCAAAGGGTTGAAGATGAAAAGTAGAAGAAAGAAAAGGAGGTAGGCCCCAAAAATTTCAATAAAATGGACCATTTGTTTTTTTCAAAATCCATTGTGAAACTATGAGAAGCCTTGTAATTGCTCTAGAGGAGTCCTCTAAATGCATGATCCCTGAAGACTGTAACATTACCCATGTACATTAGTAGTAACTTAGTGATTTATAGAGAAAGTGCCGGTCTCTTATGTGAAAGGACAAAATTTAAGGCACATGTATATAAGTCACATGACTCTTTTGTAAGGACTTTTTGCCATTGTGAAGAGCTAACTTTGCAGGATTTCGAATTTGCTTCTTCTTGCCTATGTATCTTCTTCTCCTTGAGCTTGTATGTGTGTGTGAGGCATGGAATGTGTGCCTAGGGGTGTTATCTACCCCTTGTCCATCTCTTTTCATTGTATTGGTGTGTGTGTGTGTGTGTGAAGTGCGGGAAGTGTAGAAGCAAGAGTTGGTGTTTCTTTCCACTTTGTTTTTTTAATCGTAGTGTGAAGCATAGAGATCCGATCGAGTTGAAAATACAATGATTGGATGCATCTTCTTGAGACATTTGAAATGAATCCATCATTACTTGGTGCAACCCTACATTAACTATCACATGAGCACGTCTTCATACACTTGATTTGGTTTAATCCATGGATTGATAACTTAATGGGTGTATCAATTCCACTACTATATGCACTTGCTTGATGATAGAGATTTAGTCTCCTTCATCCCAAGCCCCTAAGACATCATGAGCTTAGGTACACATAGGGGTACACACTTCATTATTGAAGTAATAAGATTCCTCATGAATGAGTTCTTAGTGATCCATGAAAAATCTGCTTTATATCACCCTCAAGATAATGGATTGACCGAAAGCTCCAATAACATCATGTGCACTATCTTAACAAAGCTAGTAAAAAATAGGAGATTTTATTGGGGCAAACAACTACATCACACTATATGGGCATTTAGAGTAGTGTATAAAACAGTATAAGGGACCACTCCATTCAATTTGGTTTATGGTCAAAAATGCAATCCTACCAATTTCTTGGTGCCCACTCTTTGTGTGGCCAAGAACTATGAATGGAATTGCTATGAACTCTTCCAACAACTAGAACAAATTGAAAGGATCGAAGAAACTAGACTTCAGGTAGTAGGAGGCATCTATGCAGCTAGACACAAACATACAACAAGGGCTACGATCCTCTTATTGTACTTGCGATGTTGTTGGCCTAGCAACACTAGATGCAGATATTCTCCCAACATACATAAGTGGTTGTTGACTCAAAAGGTATACCAAACCTCTTACTAAACACATGCTACCTAGAATTTTAGGAGCACAGAACTGTAAACAAGAACAAGAGTGTATACATGAAGAAGCTAGGCAAGAAGCACTATAGAAGATATGAAAGCATAGAGAATGGATTTGGTAAAGTGATGAGATACCAAAGAGATACGAATATACCATACATGTTGCATTTTATCAAAGCACTATGGTGTCAAGAAAGACTTTTGTGGATGCAAGACCATACATTAAATTGGTAGCTTTTGATAAAGAAGGCTTGATTATAGATTTCCCAGTAGACTCAAGTGTGGCCTTGAGTAGTATAAGAACATCCTTAGTGCATAAATCAAAGTTGGATATCATGTTTGTGGAAGTATATATGATTGTAATAGGAGAAATCACATCAAATGTATCGGGGAAGTGATTTTTTTGCTTCTCTTGGGTAATGCCTCCATGTGACATATCGTGTTATGGAAGAACTTATTTTAGGACAAGATTGGATATATGTTAACGAGGTTGCCCTTAAAATTTCAAAAGGATTTGTGTTTGTAAGAATAGAATGACATAAGGTGCATAGTTTTCTGGAGGAAAGAACCCTATTTTAGTCCCAAAACAATGCCATGATATTTCCAATGCATGCGCATACGGTAAGACAACTTAGGCAACATGATGTCTATCCTAAGAATCCTTCTATGGTTGCTTGTACGTTTCCACCTGAACTCTCTTTGATTGAATTCTTTACTTATCATAATCATGCTTCTTTAACAGGGCCCATTCAAAACACAAATAGCCCTATAGAAGAGTGAAAAGAGGTAGAGAATGTGTAAGGGGTGAGATCTCCTAGACAAAACCTTAATAAGACTCCATGGATTTCTGCCAAGCATCAAACAACGCCATGAGGAAATTCAAGCACATTCAAAGGCCGCTACAATAGCTCAACAAGGGAATAAGGAAGGGAATGGGATTGTCAATACAAGACTATATCAACAAGTTCCAACAACCAGACAACGAAAAGTGTGGGTACCAAAATCACTAATGGGATCTCAACAAAAGTGTGTACAAGTATGTATCCCTATTCACACTGTCATACACATGACCAAAGAAAAACATATAGATATATCAATCAAGGGAGAACATATGTAAATAGAGGAAGTCAATTGTAGCAGCCATCACCGATCATTGCTAGGAGATGCCTTCATGAAGTGCATGTGCACTTAAAAATGGGGATGTAATACATGAAGAATGTTTTTTTTTAATGGAACTAACGAATCTATGGGGATCTACATCAACAAATGGAAACTTAAACAGGCCAAGGAAATTCGTCAGTGGAAACCCTACCCAAAGAGTGGGAAATCAAAGCAAGGAGTCATTGATTGAGAAACAGACAACTAGTAAAAGATGATATATTCCACATCACTATCAAGATCATGGACCAAGATCACTACTTTATTATATCAAGCCAAGATTTCCATATGATTCACAACATCCATTCATCAAAGATGATGCCGGTGCTCAAGATTGGAGGACTACCTATAATTACCCATTTATATGCTAGATTCTAAAAGGTGCACTCAACTCATGAATACATTGCATCCATCCTTGAGTCAACTTGGGATTCTAGACGCACTAGTAAAAGATTTCAAAGGATGTGTATTAATCAAAGAAACTTTAGGATGGGTTAAAAATTTTGTAACTTAGGATATAGAAAATGAAAACCATGATTCCAAAAAGAATACTTTTCTTTGCATGCATATTGAGGAAGTTTTCCAACTAGTACATCAACACTTTTGTTTCCTAGCATGCCCAGATACACATCCCCCAAAAATTTGTAGTTTAGTGTCACATGCACCTTTGATGAATTCCCCCATCGATTTGGAGTAGAACAAAGGCACAAATCCCCATAAGTGACGATGAAGACTAACCGGCTCTCCCTCAATTAGGACATGGAGATTCTTCTCATTCTTGTTGCCCAGCCACATACCCCTCCATTACTTCCCCTCTCTTTCCATAATGTAATGAGACTCCCAAGGGCTACTCACATGAGTGCCACATGGCACTCATGTGTGAGCCCATCCAAATGGATGTTAGAGGTGATTCCCACGTCTCTCCCTTTGGACACTCCGAATAACATTCTCCTTCCCTGTATCTCCATTTTTGTCCCCAAAAATGGTATTGGGAGGTGTAATAGAAGAAGAGAGGTAATAAAAGAGTACTCCCAGTATATCCCCATGTATCTAGTATACATGTTCATATCTCTCTGTTGTTTCCCCATATCCTTCCCCTTAACACTAGTGTTGTACCAAAACAAGACACTTTAGTGTCGCTTTTTCTAACAAGTAAAAAAATCATGCATACTAATGAAATAAAATTGTGAAAAATCCTTCCAAACCCATAAACATCTATACCTAGATGTTCTATAAAAAATATATTCTTAACAAAAAACCCTTTTTTGATGACTAAAAATATAGAAACTATTGAATATGTTTTAAAAAAATAGTTTTTTTGTAGACTTATATATTAGAAAAAAGAAAAATCTCCATGAAAAAAATTTTCCTCGCATTAAAATAATTTTTCTAATCTTTATTTAAAGTCATATAATCATTTACAACAAGTCTTGGGAACTAGAAAAATCATTTTTATAATAAGAAAATTACTACAATATAGGGTGCTCTTATTACTACAATATAGCATGCTCTTTATATAGTTATACATTGTAGGAGCCTTCTATATGATATTAATGCATAAAAACACTAAAATGGATAGTATTTTATTTCAAACACCATCATATAGTATCATATGAATATGGTACATGTATTTAAAACAATTATTTTTGTACCTATCTCACATACCACCAACAATGTCAATATTTCATTGAATAGCGATATTCCACTCTATCAAGAATAGAAATTCATCCTAAAACTAAAGCTTTTCTGAGTGATAAACGGTATATAATATCAATAAAAATAACTATATAAACATTATAAACTATTTTATATAAAAGAAATAGCATATTAACTTTAATCATGTACCACATGCAATATTTTTCTCATCATGTAGCATATGCAATGACCTTTTCTTAGCATAGAAAAGTAGTAGCCTTGCTTAGCTTGAAGAATCCACGTAGAAATTTGACTCCTAAGGTTGTTAAAAAATATCTCTATCTTTAAGAGTCTTAAATAGTATTTTGATAATAAAAAATGGGTCATATTCATACCATCACTTTCCAAAATAATTCATAGATGATAAGACTATCATGGCACATATGAGATTATTTTATGACATAAAATTAGTAAAGATCATTAAAAATATCTAAATATGGATAGAAACATTTTGACATATATAAAATAAGAGACTTTATTGCATTTACAACAATGAAAATTGCAAGATCATGATTTTAATTCAAAATAACCACTAATTGACATCAATGTAATTTTTGCACCAATACTACAATTAGCATCATGAAATTAGTGAATAAATCTTAGTTTTTCTATCCTTTGGTGAAAACTATATTTTTCTAGAAATATTCAACCCTTATGCTAACATGTTGCATAGTTACATTTATAAATGGTTCCTTCTAGTAATCTAAAAAATTCACCAAATAATGTCTCTTTTTCAAGACACTAAACTATCCAAGTACAACACTAGTGTTAAGACGACTCTTGGGAAGGTAATCTAAAGCTGGGAAACCATTTCTGAAGGGTGCTAAACAGCTTCCATGTGGAAATATCTTTTGAACTATCCTTCCACTTTACTAGACACTCTTTATATAAGTGACTTCTTGTCTGTTTATCTCGAGCGCATAGTATGTTCTCAGGCTCATGTGGAATAGATTGAACAAAAATAGGCTCTACTACCTCACTATCTGGAATGAGGTTATCAGATTCACCCAGCCTTTTCTTAAGCCAGCTAACATGAAATACTCGATAAATATGGCTATTCTTTAGAAGTTGGAGCTGGTAAGCCATCTTTCCTATTCTCTTAAGTACTGGGAAAGGTCCACATTGCCTAGGAGGTAATTTTGGACAAGGTCCCATCTTCATGGTTTCAAATCTAGATGGAACTCTAAGATAGAATTTCTCTTCCAAGAAGTCCTTTGTAGCTTGAACTTTCTCATTCTGCAATCCTACTGCATAAGGAGCTCTTGGTTGAAATCCATACATAAGCATAAATGGACTATGCCGAGTGGAAGAGTGCTTGGCACTATTATATGCAAACTGTACTATAGGTAAGTACTCTTCCTAGTTAGTTTGCCTTTCATTCACATATGCTCGAAGCATATCCTCTAGGATTTGGTTAACCCTCTTTGTTTGCCCATTCGATAGTAGATGCTCGATCATACTCATGCTAAGTTTTGTATCCAACGTTTTGAAGACTGGTCTCCAAAAGTGGCTAGTAAACTTTCTATCCTAATCAAAGACTATGTCTAAAGGAAGAACATATAACCAGTATAGGCTCTCCACAAAAAGTCTAGCCAACTTAGGTGTCTTCACTACAGTACGTGTCTGAATAAACCTAGCCATTTTGGTTAACCTATCCACAATTACCCAGACAGAGTCATGCCCTCTCTGTGTCTTAGGTAATCCAACTATGAAATCCATAGAGATACTTTCCCACTTCCCATTGGGAATATCCAATGCGTGGAGTAGCCCTCCAATCCTCAATATTTTAGCTTTATTGACCTAGCATTTAGTGCACTTAAGCACATACTCTAGGACATCCGTATGAAGTCCATGCCAGTAAAACTACCTCTTAACAAAATCAGAAGTCTTGTTGACTCTTGGGTGTCCTGCACTAGGTGTGTCATGACACTCATACACAATGTGCCATCTCATCTCAATATCTCTAGCGACATAGACCTTGCCCTTATATAACAGATATCCATCATGGATACTATAATTTCTCCACTTGAATCCTTCTTGAGTACCCATCGATACTCCATCCTCACTAGAAACCCATGTACCATGATCCTCATTCTCTATGGACTCCCAAATCTCCAAATATGCAGGATCAAGCTTACATTTCCCTCTAATGGACTTAAGTAGCTTACTAGTTATCAGAGTAAAACTCAGACCATTGAGCATAGGCATGCAGCTAAGTGAATCATCCACTACATTAAACTTTCCCTTCCTATACCTAAGCTCATAATCAAACTCCTGAACGGACTCTGCCCATCGGGCCTTATGAAGGTCTGTTTGATTAGAGAGCCACTTAGTGTTCTCTTGATCAAACACTATCACGACTTTGGCACCATATAAGTACTGACACCACTTCTTCAGAGCATGGAAAATTGCATACAAGTCCTTCTGATAGATGGAGTAATTCTTTTGAGCAAGTTCTAGTTTCGTACTCTCAAAAGCTACTGGTCGACCATCCTGAACTAAAATTGCTCCTATAGCAAAATCACTCATGTCAATCTCAACCACAAAAGTTTTATTGAGATATGCTATATGTAAAAGTGGAGTTGTAACAATTGCTACTTTCAATTTATCCATACTTTTCTTTTGTTCATCTCCCCAATGAAAGGCTTTCCCTTTCCCTTTAAGCTGTTCCGTCATCGCATCAACAATTTTGGCATAATTCTTAATGAATCTTTGATAAAAACTTGATAAACCGAGGAAGATATATAGCTCTTCCACATTCTTGGGATGTGGCCATTCCATAATAGCCCTTACTTTTTTAGGATCCATCTAGATTCTATTTTGGGAGACTATATGTCCTAACTTTTTTTTAACATTTGAGTTTTAATGTTTATTTACTTGAAAGGGATCAAATTTTAATATATATATATATATATATATATATATATATATATATATATATATATATATATATATATATATATATATATATATATATATATATATATATATATATATATATATATATATGTATATGCCACAAGTGATGCTTTTTGCTCATTTTTTAGGTTTCTTTTTTAAAAACTATATTTTTGAAATCCCTCCAAAAGTAGAGTGCCACATCATCAAATTTATAAGTCTGCTTTGCCAAAAAATGAATTTTTCCAAATTTTATCATTTCTAGCCATACACAATGGAAGAACACACCCAGACCCATCCACATCCAAGAAAAATTTTCTTACAAAAAATCATGCTCTAGAGCCCCTCCTAACCAAATTTCTAGTCTGTTTCTCATAATCTTGTACTTGTTTGAAAAGATGTTGTTGACACCTATTACAACCCTCACATGGGGATGTCCTCATGCCCCTACATCAACAAGTATCCATGTCCACATGCCTAGAGTGTTTGCTCCAAACACATAATGCAACAATGATGTAAACTCTCAAAATGAACATCGTGCAGTTGGACAAAAGAGAATTGACCTTTGGACTCATGGTTCACTATATCCTCTTGATCCAATGTCTTCTTACCATCCAAAAACTTTACTTTGGTTCATCAATGCCGATAAAGTTGGAATCTTAGGTTATTGCCAACATTTATCTACACGTTCAACTGCTACTACTAAGTATTGGATCCAACAATATCAACTCTATCATACAAGGGTGGTCAATTTAGAAAGCACAATCATATCTTTACAAGAACAACTTATAAAGCTTGAAAAGCATATGGAAGAAAAGGAGAGCATAACTAAGAAATTACAAAATAGGTATGTGATGAAGCAAGCATTAGTAGTAGAAATAATAGAGTGCATTGTACAATCTTTTGAAGCATGCATTACAAAGAAAATGTATTTGTTCATAGTATTTTTCCATGCCCTTACAAGGTATCTCTTAAAACATCGATGTCCAATAAGGATATAGTTAGTATTCTTGGAAACTACTTATATATAGAGGATATTATGTCTATGCCTATTTTCCATTCAGCTACATCCAAAAAAGAGTTGAAAGCTCATCTAGAAAGGAATTCCTTTACACAAAGTACCACAACATACTAACTAATTTAGAGAGTTTTCAATAGTCAGTGGTTCAATTTTATAGATCTACCATACCATGTATGTCCATTATTGTTACCGTGATATGCATTGTATTTTGATGCTATAAAATATCGGTAATTTATGCACATTGTAATACCAAATTGAGGTTGATATTGAAGATAGAAGAATGCCAAATCATAAAAGGATGATGAATAGAGAGATTGAGTTTGACATTCATGAATGAGGCTATGATGAATGCCATATGTGATGAAACTAATAACTCTAGATATAACTGTACAGATAGTGTTCAATACAAGAAAGATATATGGGATGTTTTTCAACACCCTACACAATGTTCCACTATCCTTTTGCAACCAATACATGTTGCATCATATAAGACCATAACAGGTAGTTGGTACCATCCAACTTATCCTCAACAGCCAACATATGGAATACATCATTGCTTTCAGCCATGGCCGGTGTCTAAAATACCTTGATGCAAAAAATTGATTGTATCTCAAAAAGTTGAACAAAACTGCCCAGACAAGTTCTGCTAAACCTATAGCAGACTTCGAGACACTTATACTGGCAAATTGAAACTGGTATATACCTTTGGCACAAAAAGATGAAATAGCCTGCACACACGCTACGATAATGCATTCGGAGGCCAAAACAAGCTCAGATCATGATTTCGGCACCATAAAATGAAGCTGTTTTGATCTCCAAAACACCCCGAGTATGCTCACCAAATTTCATGTGATTCTAAGACTCCAAGTGGAGAGGTTTCAACGATGCCTTAGACGAAGCGACGACCTGCTCTGATACCAATTGTTTGAGTTAGACGTCTATGGAAGCATGCGAACGACATAAGGAAGAAGAAGAAGCTTGGAGCACAACACACAATACTGAATGTATTACCACTAGAATACACAAACATAAGTAGCCCATTAGGGCAATAGGCGTATATACAGAGGGGGAACCTTCTAAAGAGGGAAAAAGGGTCTCGACGGTCCTAGAGTGTTCACACACAACGCTACCTAAATATATCAACAATTAAAAAACCTAGTGAATCCCAATATAGTTTGCAACAAGTATCGATGACAGGGAAGAAGGCAAAAACTTTTTTCAAAAGAAGTATTGGCCCTAAAAAATGATTGTGGGGAGCTATGGAAAGGCTTATGCATGACACCACTTATAATGATTGTCAAATTGACCTTATTAATAGGCAAAATAAGGTTTGTTCATGCTTAGATAAGTTGATAGGATTAATGAGTCTTACTATCTCCAACAAAAATGCGCATCAATTGTTTCAAGATACATTAAGAGAGTCCACAAAGTGTTTCATTCTATCTTGGGGAGAGAGAAATATTATGCATTACATTATAAGCTTTCTTAATCTTTCAATTTTTTTGGTGATAACGGTTTGTCATGCATACTTATAATGTTTTCAACATATTTTTATTTTCACATGGAGCATTTTTCATGCATCCATATGGATCATTGCAGATTTTTAGTACACAAGAAATGGAGAGTTCACACTATAGAGCTAGAGGTGTTAACTTCAAAAACAAACAACATGGTAGTGGTGCAATGTGGTCAAACTATATTGAAAAGATGTTTAATTGGTTTTATCATACTACATTTTCAAGGACATATGCAATGGAATAAGCCAAGGAGTCAAACATTGCAAAAGCTACAACAATTAATCAACACAACATGGCTAGTGAAAAATGGAAGTCAACATTGGGACCTTTACATCATGGTCAATGGTGGCTACAAGAACACAAGAGGGTTCATCTTGGAAGTGAAGTCAATTCATCCCTTTTTTTAATCATAAGGTTTTCAATACACTCTTCTCTACTTTCAAATTTTTTAAGGTAAATTCTTGTTTCTTAACTATTTTTGTACATTCAAATGTGAACAGAAACACTTTAAGTGAAATTTTATAAGAAGAGATGCATTGTCTCATTTTAACATTCTAGCACTATATAGGATGGCATGAACAAAGCAACTTGCTATGAAGGATCCCATTAACTTTCCTAGCTACATGCAAGGCACTCAGCGACTACCATGGATGAGTCCCCACAAAAGACCACCTACTGTATCATGATCCATGTTCCATCACAAAACAGGTGGTGGAAATAAATATGGAAGTGAACAATAAATAGCATGAATAAGAAGTGTCACATGGACAATCTAGGGAACCGATTAGAAATCAACCACAATCACCACCATCATCATCATATGATGAGCCTCTTTCACCTAAGAAACCAACAATGAAAAGGTAGAAGTAGCATGCTCAAAGAAAGGTAGTTCTCTTTCACAACTTTGATGAGTCTTTAGAGGATGATTCACAAAAATATAGAACTCCTCCACAAGATTCAGAGTCAAGCGAGGAGAGTCAAATAGAGGCACCATGGTTCAACCATAAAATACCATCAAATCATAGGGCGAACATGTTGGTACATTTAGCAAGCCTACATGCATTGTTAACACATAAGGACTACACATATTACTATTCTCTCACATGAAGTCATACATGTGAACCTATGATAATCAAACTCATTGTATTTATCTTGGATAAAAGTAAAGGAAGAAAAGGATAAGGAACCTTGTGAAGATAGGAACCCAAGACTCATGTGGTAGAAAGAATCAATTTAAATCATCCCTAAAGTGTAGGATCACTTTTAGGTGAGGGAAATTCAAATTCAAACTCTTCACATGTGTATAAATACACATAACTTTTAGTCACAATATATAGAGCCATTCCAAGAGGCATTGAGCTAAAAAATTGAGCATACATTGAGCTCACACCACCTATGTGTAGTTTATTACACTTCCCTTGTATATAATATGTTCAATAACATTTACATTTTGATACATTCTTCCAAGTATGTTTCTATCTAATGTTGACTGTTGCATCTTCATCATTATTGTGATCTTGTGGAATCGATTTCTCCGCGTGTACTACACTCATTTGCTATACTTTAACTTTGGATAGCTAGATTGAAATGTCTAATATTTAGATATGCATTTTCATTAAGTTTTATTCAATAGATCTCAAGATATGGAGTAAGGAAGTGTCTAGTTTGATTGTTATAATACTTGATGATCTTATCCACAATGTCATGCAAGTTGCTTGAACAGCGATTAGCATTACCTTCCACATTAGTAACCAAACTTGACGTTATTGTGTCTCTACATTTCCTTTTCTTTTCCTTCCAATAACATCTTAATGCTTGTTGATCACTATCCGCTATTGGTATTGTATTAACTTCCATCAATTTGCTTGTCCAAGATTGCCCTGCATCAACACACTACAAATGAAGAAGAAACCATAAATACAATAACATATACCACTCATCAAACTACTTAATTATATTGATTTTACGTTGAGTATGCTCATCTGATATCAATATGTGCTCCATCCCTTACATATGTAGACTTGTTATACCACTTTTTAACCTGCAACAATCATCCAAAACCTCAGATGTTAGATACAATGAATAAACAATATGAAACTAAATGGAATTGTGAAGCCACTTGTAAACCTACAACAATCACCCACAACTTGAGATGTTACTCGTGTCTAACTTCTGTTTTTTTAGAGAACAAGAAAAAAATATATTAATGAGAGAAGTGTACAAAATGTGTAGGGTCCAAGAGCCCACACATCACCATAAAATCAATGTCATCAATCTTTAAAACAGTGATTACTCTGTGATAGTAACGGCCAATCTTTACAACAGATTATTCACTGAGTAGCTGGATGAACGCATTGCTTCATCAATTAAGCAACAAACACAAATAGAACTCTTGACATAAGTTTTATAATCTCAAATCTATCATGATGTTGAAGACATATCACAAAGGCAATTAGATTCGTGTTTCTGATCAATTTAAGACCCCCATTTCAATGACAATCTCACCCTTGTTTTTAAATAGTAGCAAACATCCAATAATATTCCATAAAATCTATCATCTTCACCTAATATCAGGTATCTAAAATTTACTAAGATGTTATGAATCCTATGAATTAAAAACACATTACATTGCATCATCAGGTTGAAGTTGTTCATGGGTTAGCACCCTTTTCACAACTACACCTGCACCATCATGTTCTCCGTTCCCGTGCCTTGACTCAAAGAAATTCCATATCATAGTCATGCCCGATAGCCCTACATATCTTCCTAGAAAGTAAAATGGATGTTTAGCTTTAAATTGAGAAGTTGCACCATCTGACCATACCCAATGTTGGCTTAAGTCAAGGTCGAGCTCTCTCAATCATTGCGAATCTAATTGGAAACAATGTTGCACAAAAAGGGTGTCATGCTTCTTGTTATTGGATATGAAGAAGTGGGTTACCTTTTTAGGAATGACTTCCAAACATAAATATGTGATATGCACAAAAATAGTTATTTATGCAGACCACCAATGCATAGGTTGTATTTCATTTTGCTCACGCAATGTATACTTTTCTACAAATCAACCACTAAAACCACAACATCACTTGGAATTCAGAGAAACATCGTAAACTGGTTCGCTTGCCATAAATAAATGAAATTCCAAAAGTTATACCTCATTTGCAGAGCTTCGCTCTCCTCCCTTTTCTTTCTCTCTACTAAACTCTGATGTTTCTTGTCATCTCGCAACCTTGCTCCTTGAAAAACAATCTTTCTCAATATTCCCCACTCAAGATGCAGCATGGAGAAAAACTACCAATAGTGATGGTGTCTATCATTAATGCTCCTCCTTGAAAAACAATCTCTCTCAATGTTCCACAATCAAGACACAACGTGTAGAAAAACTCTCAATAGTGATGGTGCCTATCATGAATGCTCCATGCTCCACTATACAATGTGCATACGCTCACCCCCACCACTAATTATTTTAGTTCTCTCTTTCAAAAATTCATACACATAGGCTTAGCTAAGAAGGATTGGCTTTTTCAAGACAATTAAGAATGTTCGAACTTCACTTTTGTTATTGTTGGATGCCTTGAGCTTGAACAAGAGAACAATCAAGAATAAAGTGACCATCGTTACACTTAAGGCATGTGCCCCTTGGTATCTCTATCCTTTGTGGAGGTCTAGCTTGATTAGTAGCTTGGGGTATAGGATTGGTAAACCAGACTATAACTTGATCAAGATCATTTTTTAAATATGACGGCTTGCCTTGATTGCATTGTTGATTTTTTCCCAAAGAATACTCATTTTTCTCTTCTATATACACATCATATCCATAGTTGAAGCTTGTTTTAGGAATCATTGATATAGTTACACGTGTAATTGCTACTATGGTCCTCTCAAGGTTTTGTTCCACTATGTACTTCAATAACACTACCTGGCTAGGAGTGGAGGTTGATGTCCTGGCAAAGTTTGTCAAGAGGTGACCCATGTTGATTCAACTTAGGCCCATCAGCATAGTATTGTTGCCTTAAGCCATGGGGCTAATCCCGGTTCTAGTATGTTCTTTGCAAATATTGATTGTATTGCAATGGCCTTTTGTTGGTATTTATGTTTGAACTACTATATTGAGGCTAATTTGATAACTATAAGGTCGTTAATTGTTAGGTTGTTCACACATGTTACCTATTATAGAAACACTTGAAAATAAAGTGATTGTTCATCTTTTTTTCTATTTCACAATACTAGAGTTTTCCATACTTTTGTTCTAGCTTATAGCCTTTGTTCTACCATAGGAAAAAAAGTATAGAGTGTTTGTCAGCATAGTTATGGCAGTTTCTTATTAGTGGTGGAGGATTATGTTGATTCTTTTGAAAGGTGTTTGGGAGCTTCAAATACTATTCAAGCTAATCTAGCAAGTCATACAGAGATTATTCTAAGTGAACACTCACATACATACTACTTTTGAGCCTCCTTGGGGTGCTCTTAGTCCTTGTCTAGATTATCTTCAAGGTGATACATTGTTTGATGCATTGATCAACTCAAGATGGTCTTGGAATGTATACTAGTTGTTGCAATTTGACTAATCTTTAAACCATCCATGAATAGAGATACCATCTTCTCCTCAGAAAATAACTCATGAGATGGATGCTTAGAGATGTATTTATTAAGATATCATGTTGCTAATCTTACATACACTAAACTTGATTTTTTGAAGCTTTGTATCAATGAAGAGGTACCATGTTTGACCCTTCTTTTAAGAATTTATCTAATGAATTCTTCCATAGTAGTTCAAGGTTAGCAACATCCTTAATCCTAAGTGGTTGGAACCACATTAGAGAAAAAACTTTGAGGGTGATGCCAAAGATCTTGTATTGCATAATACTAGTGGAAGGAGAATAACTTAGCTTTAATCGAGACTTGAATGCTTTCCTTCGTCGATGTGGAGAATGAAAAAGCCACACCTTTTGTTCAAGCTCCAAGCTTTTTTAGGAATTGTCTTTTTGAAGTTTTCAAATTTTCAAGATCCTCGTCTTCTCGTTATATTCCTATGCTCTACTTCTGACACATGTTTAATTTTACTCATAGAAAATCATTTAGGAATGCCCTTGAGAACGCTTCGAAAATATATGTTAAAGATTCCTTAGGAAATTCACCAAATACGAACTTCAATGGAGGCTCTCTATGTTAAATATGCATAAAGACTAAGCTGTTGCGTAATGGGATTCGTTTTATCCCATATACGATGGAAAAGCCTTGTGTCTATGAGTAATGAAAGAAATTCTTTATAAAAAATAAGGAGATACCTCCCGAGGTGTTGCTCTACTCCGTGGGCATCCCTACTACTATCTCCATAAAGAGATCATGTGTGGTTGCGTGGCCACCCGATGGGTGAGGAAATGGGCTCATATCTAGCCACCTGATCTAGGAATTGGAAAGTCTTGGTACTTCCCTGAGACTAAAGTTCACATCATCTCAAGAACGGGGCATGTGGGAATTATTTTGCCATCTTTACCAGGCTAACGAGTTGGAACATATGCCCACCCTCGGAAAATATGTCCAACGCATGAGAACCATCTAATGAGAGAAACGAGTTGGAAGATATGCCCACCCTCAGAAAATATGTTGCATGAGCACTATCTAATGAGAGAAACGAACCTATTCTTGATACATTGAACCTACTCTTGATACCAATGTTTTGTAACAATATAGATCCTAAAGAATGAACTACTTATCAAGACCACCAAGGTGAACAGAGAGCACCCAAACATGTATATACCTCTAGGAAAAGGGGGTGCATATTCTTGAACACTTCCAAGTGTCCCTCATGTGGAAACTTACCTAAGTTCCAACCAGGTGGTATCACATGTATACTTAATCAAGTAAGCATCTTCCTTTCACCAATATTGTGTAACAACATAGATGCTAAAGAATAAACTACCTTGCACGACCACCAAGGTGAAGAAAGGGAATGCCTTCACCGAACCAACTCCACCCATATATATGCCTCTGGAACAAGGGGGTGTATGTCCTCAGACACTCCCAAGTGTCCCTCGAAGTGTTCCTCATGTGGACACTTGCCTAAGGTCCAACCACATGGTATCACATGGATCCTTAATCAAGTAAGCCTCTTCCTCTCACGTACACCCCAAGGTGTCTCTAGGAGAAGCTTCTCCCAAAACTAAGATCTCCACGTCTTAGGATAAATCAAGCCTAAGGTTGAGAACCTTGAAATGGGAGCTCAATTGATTAAATTACTAAAGGGTTCAAGGCCTATACTTGGAGGTACTTTGCCAAGGGTTTCTCATAGAACTCCAAGGGTTCTCCAAGAGACATTGGACCCTTAAAGCTCATGCCTTTTGCCGCTTAGACCCATAGTTATACAACACCTCATTTTTAACTCCTTCTTCTTCACTCTTCTCTCAATCAAGTTTGAATTTCGTGGAGCTCTTTTTCTTATGAGAGGTTTTCTTTCATGTTTGTGTGTGTATGCTCATGCATCTATGTGTCTCTCTTCTTGATCATGTATGTCTATGAGGATAGTGGAGTGTCTTCATACCATTGAATTGTCACTCAAATTGACAATTTATCAGTGAGGATCCATTGTTTGACACTAGTGTGTATGTGTCTTGTGCTCAGGGGTCTACATCAAACACTTTGGTGCCATTTCTAGGGATGCATCTTGTCATTTGTTGTGCTTTAAATGATCGAATATTTAATAGATTTTTCTCATCCATTTTCTACTCGTAGGTTGGTCTAGAGTAGGAATTAGGGTAGCACGGAAGCGATAGAACCAAAAGTTTTTAACCTTCTTCTTCAATCTTCCATTGAAACTATTACTTTCCTTGGATTTTGCCTTTTGTCATAAAGTTGAGAGTTGAAGGAAACAGGGGTATGCATCAAGAAAGGTAAGGGAAGGTGGGGTGAAAAATCTCTACACAAAAAATAGGGGGAGATATTTGTGTCATATGGTCCTACTTTATGGATTACCTAGGGGAAACATTGTGTAAGCATAAAGGACATAATAAACAATCATCCAGGGATAGTCTCAAGGAAGTTGGAGTAGTTGATGATGAAAAAAAAGTCAAATGCCTTAATATTTGAGGAGTTAGTCTCTATTTTGTTGCACGAAGATCAATCCAAGTAGAATAAGTCAGTTATGCATATTGCAAATAAAGTTTTCTTAGCTAGTCAAAAGGGAAAAGGTAAATGGAGCTCATCTACTAGTAAGGAAAGATTTGCTAATGGTGAACAATCAAAGAAGTAAATCAAAGATGAAAAAAATACAGAAAAGAAGAAATAATTTTGTAAGTACTGCAAGAAAAATGATAATGTCATAAAGAGTTGTTCTAAATTGGCTTCAAAGGAAGCAAAGAAGAAAGACGCTCGAATGGTTGTTGCAGAGGCCTCTACACTTAAAAGAGAGTCTAATAATCTTGTTCAAAATGAAGAATGGGCATTTACTACTGTTTGAGGCTATGTCCATCTTCACAGGAGCAATGTATGTGTGTAGTAGACTCAGGTGTTTGGTACTTTGATAGTGATGTGACCAAACATATTACCTCACAGCATAGTTTCTTCACTTCACTTGAACTTGCCCCTATAGGGAATACTATCACATGTGCTAACAACTCCTCTTATCCTATAATAGGAGTTGAGCCAAGATTGTCTTGGTTCTTAGATTTGTTGATGACATATATATGATTCATGATCTCTCAAATGGTGACATTATTATTGGTTTTGGCATTTTATTTCATGGATTGTATAACCTCATAGAATATGTAAAGTTTGTGAATGATTTAGCATGTGCAATTCATGATTCTCATTCTATCTTAGATGCAAAGCTTTGGCATTCACACTTTAGTCATCTGAGTTTTGTTGATTTGCTATGCCTACAAAGATCTGAAATGGTGTCCTCTTTGCTCAAACTTGAGGCACCTTCTAGGCATGTTCATGAAGGCTATATTTTGATCAAAATGCAACATTCCTCCTTCCCAAAGGATGCTTCAGTTAGATTTGCTCATCAATTGCAGCTTGTTCGTAGTTATGTTTGTAGCCATATGCAGATAGCCTCATTTGGGAACTATCTTTACTTCATGACTTTTATTTATGAATTCTCTAGGCATGCGTGGGTGCATCCATTGAAAGAAAAGTTTGAATTGTTTATGTGCTTTTAACAGTTCCTAGTTATGACTGAAAAATTTTCCAGCATGTAAATTGGGCACCCTACGTTTTGATCAAGGGCGGAGATACATGTCTTTTGATTTTAATGCATTTATGGTTGAGCATGAGATAAAACATCAATGTACAATGCCATATACACCTCAACAAACTGGATTTATTGAAATTACAAACATGCCTCTCATGGAAATGGCAAGGTGTATGGTCAAATGTCAAGATTTATCACATAGCTTTTGGCTTGAGGCTATTATGTGTGCAACATATGTACTTAATGTTGATATATTTAGGTAGTGATGTGTGTGAACACACTAGGACCGCCGGGGCACTTTTTTCCCTCTTTAGGAGGTCTTTTTCCCGCGGCTTGTATATATGCCTGTTGCCCTAATGGGCTACTTATCTTTGTACATTCTCTAGTAATACATTCAATATTGTGTGTTGTGCTCCAAGCTTCTTCTTCTTCCTTGTGCTTCATGCTTCCGCAGAGAACTCCAACAATTGGTATCAGCGCAGTTTGGCGCTTCATCTAGGGTGGCGTTGACACTCCTCCATTTGTAGTCTCAGATTCGCACGAAATTTGGTGAGCATACTCAGGGTGTTTCAGAGATCACAACAGCTTCGCCTTGTGGTGTCGAAATTGCGGTCTGAGCACGTTTCGGCCTCTGAACGCACTATCGTAGCGCTTGTGCAGGCTATTTCATCTTTTTGTGCCAAAGCTATATACCAGTTTCTGTTTGCCAGTATAAGCATCTTGAAGTCTGCTACAGGTCTAGCAGAATTCGTTTGGGTAATTCTGTTCAACTTTTTGAGATACAATCAATTTTCTGCATCAAGGTATTTTAGTCACCGGCCATGGCTGAAAGTAGTGATGTATTCCGTATGTTGGCTGTTGAGGATAAGTTGGATGGTACCAACTACCCATTATGGGCTTATATGATGCGACATGTATTGGTTGCAAAAGGATTGTGGAACATTCTGCACGGTGTTGAAAGATGTCCTGTTACACCTATAACAACAGGTACTGCAAATGCAGGTGCTAGAGCTGATTGAGATGGTGTTGAAGATGATATTGTGCAGATTCCTGTTCGTGCTACTGTTTCTATTGCACCTATTGTAGATCAGCTTCGTTGGGATGGCAGAGATTCCCAGGCACATGCATTGATAGCTTTGTCTATCAAACGTGCCATTATTCCTCATATTCGATCTTGCAGAACAGCTAAGGATGATTGGGATGCACTTACCACATTGTACCAAGCTAGGAATGAGGCTTGTGTTGCTTACCTCCGAAAATAGTTGGAGAGTGAGCACATGAATGAAGGTGATTCTATGGACAATTTCCTAACAAAGATCAAAGACTTGAAGGAAGAGTTGATTTCTGCTGATGAGGTTATACCAGATAGCTCACTTGTGCAGACCATTCTCAATGGTCTTCCTGATTCATATCAGAGTTTTGCTTCTACTCTTCGGTTGATGATGAAACGCAATCCAAATGCCTTGTCATTTGAGGAGTTAGTCTATGTTCTGTTGCAGGAAGATCAGTCTAGGCAAAACAGGTCCATTATGTGTGTTGCAGATCAAGCTTTCCTGGCTAGTCAGAAGGGCAAAGGAAAATGGAGTTCTTCTACTAGTAAGCAAAAATCTACAAATGTTGCACATTCGAAGAACCAAGACAAAGATGAGAAAAAATCAAAAAAGCAGAAATTGTTTTGTAAGTACTGTAAAGGGAATAATCATATCATAAAGAACTGTCCAAAACTGGCTGCAAAAGAGGCAAAGAAGAAAGAGGCTGGAATGGTTATGCTAGAAGCCTCTACACCAAAAACGGAGTCTGCTAATCTTGTGCAAGAAGAAGAATGGTCGTTCACTATTGTTTGCAGTTTTGACCCATCTTCTCATGAGCAGTGCATGTCTGCAGTAGACTCAGATGTTTGGCACTTTGACAGTGGGGCGACCAAACATATTACCTCGCAGTGCAGTTTCTTCTCTTCACTCGAGCCTGCCCCTACAGGGAATACTGTTACATGCACCAACAACTCCTCTTATCCTGTTATGGGAGTTGGTAAGATCATTTTGACTACTGTTGATGGTAGTTCTTTCACTTTGTCAGATGCTTTGTTTGTGCCAAGGATCAAGAAGAATCTCCTATCAGTTTCTGCATTAGCCAAGATTGGCTTGGTTGTGAAATTTGTTGATGATAGATGTACAGTTCATGATCTGTCAAATGGCGATGTTATTATTGCTTCTGGCATTTTATGTCGTGGGTTGTATAAGCTCATAGACTATGAAAGATCTGAAAATGATTTGGCATGTGCAGTAAATGATTCTCAGGCTATGTCAGATGCAAAGCTTTGGCATGCACGCTTTGGTCATCTGAATTTCGCTAGTTTGCTACGCCTGCAGAAATCTGAAATGGTGTCCTCTTTGCCCAAACTTGAGGCACCTGGAAAACATGTTTGCGAAGGCTGTATTTTGGGCAAAATGCAGCGTTCCTCCTTTCCAAAAGATGGTTCAGTTCGGGCTACACAGAAATTGCAACTTGTACATAGCGATGTTTATGGTCCTATGCAGACACCCTCTTTTGGAATTACCTTTACTTCGTGACTTTCATTGATGATTTTTCCAGGCATGCATGGGTATATCCACTCAAAGCAAAGTCCAAAGTGTTCATGTGCTTTAAACAGTTTTTGGTTTTGGCTGAAAATCTGTCAGCATGTAAAATGGGCACCCTCCGTTCTGATCGAGGGGGGAAAGTATGTCTTCTGATTTTAATGCATTTCTGGCTAAATGTGGGATAAAACACCAGTGTACAGTGTCGTATACACGTCAACAGAATGGAGCTGTTGAACGAAAGAACAGGTCACTCATGGATATGGCGAGGTGCATGGTCAAGAGTCAAGCTTTACCACATAGTTTCTGGCTTGAGGTTGTCATGTGTGCAGCATATGTACTAAATAGGTGTCCCACTAAAGCGCTGCAGTCTATCACTCCATATGAGGCTTGGCATGACCGCAAGTCATCTGTTGCTCATCTGCATGTTTTTGGTTGTTTGGCATATGCATTAGTGCCTGAACAACATCGCAGAAAATTGGATGATAAGGCAGTAAAATGTATTTTTGTTGGGTACAATTCTGAAAGTAAAGGCTATGGTCTCTATCATCCACAGACTAAACGGATTCTGGTTAGCCGTGATGTTGTCTTTGTGGAAGATGCTATTCAGCCATTGCTTTCATGTACTAAGGAGACATCTGTTAGCTCCAAAGACATGTATGATACTTTGATGCATCTTTTTACAGGTGGATAGTCTAGTGCTGGTCATAATGAGGCAACTTCTCAGCCTTTGCAGGTTTCATATGATGATGCAGATCACTCCATTTCTGATGCAGATTTACATGATGCACTTGTTGATGAGAGAGCTGATATTGAGCAGGCAAAAACTATGCCAAAATGGCTGGTGCAGACTTTGCGTGACAGCAAATTAGATGCACCTTTGTCATATCGTACTCGTTCAGGCTCTCATAGTGCCTCCTTTGCATCAGATTACTATGCTATGGCTGCATCTAGTCTTTGTGATGAGAATGAGCCTGTTTCTTTTGATGAAGCACAGAATTCAGAAAATCGGAACTCTTAATCTTCACTCCCTAAATGCATCAGTAGGTTGAAAGGATATCCCATAAGTAATCTCATAGAAAAATGTGTAGCTGTCACGTAGGCAATACGGCTTGGTTGTTCACCTTCAAAGGTGTGATGGTTCAGCCCTCTCTAGACCTGCAACCTTTGTCCTGCTTTGTGGGATTGGGGGGTGTTGGCATCATATGGGAAGACGCCAAGTACGAGCATGTATGTAGATCTAGCACTGGGGCAACCCATCAAATTTTTCCAATCCTTACACATTTTAAAAGTGATTCTCATCACTAAAAACCGTTGTAAATACCATTTCCCTTTTTTGTAGCTCCATTTTGTACAAGCCGAGGAGTCCTCGAGCTTGAGGAGCCTTAGAAGTAGTTGCCTACCAATTTTCATATTTTTTAGATCTCGTTTGAACCCTCAAATAAGCCTTGGAACCTAATTTTTAACTAAGCTGGACACTAGGTCTGGATAGGGCCAAAGCTAGTCAAAAACTATAAATAGAGCTCGAGAGCTCATTTTTGGGTTAGCTTCTTGTAGTTTTGAGCTTGTAATGAGAATTTGTTTGTAATAGAAGTAATTCCATTGTCTTACTCTCTTTGTTCTTGTCGTGTGTGCTCGTGTGTGTGTATGTGTGTGCATGTTTGTGTGCTTCTCACTCACACATTTGTGCCATCACTTGCTCGAGGTCTTCATACCATCCTCATGTCTTCACGGATTGACATTAAAGGAGGTGCTACTCATCACTGAGCTACACCAAATTTTTGGCGCCGTTGCCGGGGATTCAAGCTTTGAGGACGAGCGTGTGATGGTAAGACGTAGAGAGGATGCGTTGGAATGGTAAGACCATCTCCATCTTCATCTCCATCCTCATCTCCTTCTCCACCTTATATTCCCACTTCCAAATCATTTCCCTCATTTGATTTGTGCGAGTTTGAGAGAGAGCGAGTGTGTGTTCTTGTTTGTGTGTGTTTTTGCATGTTTCTTGCAGGTTTCAGCTTCATCATCATCTCCAGCAACCTCAGCAGGTACGGATTCTGTCTGCGCAAACTCCGAGGCATTGAGCTCGAGCTATCGCGACACACCGAAAAGTTGCCCCAATCACGATTTTGAGTGCACCACGACACTGCGCAGCCCTAGAGCTCCTAGGATCACTAGACAGAATAGAAAAATTCACCATATCCCGACCTATCACGACACTCCCAGGTATCGCGACACCTCGACCTATCGCGACACTCCCAGGTATCGCGACACTCCCAGGTATCGCGACACTCCCAAGTATCGCGACACCTCGACCTATCACGACACTCCCAGGTATCGCGACACTCCCAAGTATCGCGACACCTCGACCTATCGCGACACTCCCAGGTATCGCGACACCTCGACCTATCGCGACACTCCCAGGTATCGCGACACTCCCAGGTATCACGACACTCCTTGGTATCGCGACACTCCCAAGTATCGCGACACCTTGACCTATCGCGACACTCCCAGGTATCGCGACACCTCGACCTATCGCGACACTCCCAGGTATCGCGACACTCCCAAGTATCGCGACACCTCGACCTATTGGGACACCTCGACCCGACCTATCGCGATACATGGGCTTAACGCATAAAATTTTAGAGTGAATTAATTGAGTGAATTGAGGTATATTTGGGCTTAATTTTGGACACATTGGAATAACATTAGAGCCTTAGGAGTGGGCAAAAGACCTAGAAACCAGGGAGGAATTTCTTGAACCCTGAGAGCATATTTTGACCCCTAAGTGCCTGAATGGTCATAACTTCACCATACGAACTCCGATTGATGAGATTTTGGTCTCGTTGGAAAGCTTGTTGAGAATCCTACGTGGACCTCGACTGGTTTTTGTAAGAAACATACGTGGAGTTTTAGAACATGTATTTTTAAGTTGGCCATTTGGTAGAATTAGGTGGTCATACGATTTTGGCGGTACAGTGAGTTACTCCAAGGGGGGCCTGTAATTGCTGATGTGTGTCAGTCAATCCATTGTGGTAAAGGAGCTATATTAACTTGAGAACTTTTGCAAGAACATTGTGTGCAAGCAAGGCATTCCAAGGCAAGCTAGCAAGGGTGTGTACCAAGCTTGGGAGAAGCTTCCTGGGCTTGTGCAGCAGTCTGAGCAACCAGAGGATTGAGGTTGGAAGTTCTCTCAACCCTCCTTTGTCAATTCCTAGCCTAGGCTAAGTACGACTTAGGTGTGGTAATTAATTAGGGCAACGTTAGGCATGAATCAAGTCCAAGAGAACTAATCAACTAAGTGCAAGCATTAAGTAAGTCTTAAGTGCGAAAACCCTAAGGGACAAAAGTAAACTCGAATCGATCACTTATCAAGTGCGAACTTCACTTAAATATTCCTGACAACGTGATCTTGAACAAGTGCTTAACATATTAATCAACTAAAAAGAACAAAGTGATTGGTACAATCACCTGCAACGAGGGTGTACTTGGGACCAAGGGGGTAGATAAACCAGGCATATGAACCTCAGGTTAGGCAGACACTTAGGCCGAGACAGACAAAGCCTCAGATCTTCTGAAGCTAGTGTCAATCACACTGCTAGGTCTTGGGCCCAGCAGTTGAGTGATTACCCATACACTCCCCTATCAGAAACAAGTAATTCTGAGATGTCCTATAACATGGAGAGACATGTAGGTAGTTCAGGGGTGGCTTATCTAGAAAAGCCAGAAGGACCTTACAAGACTCAATTGGAATACATAAGGACTAATCGTCTAGGTGCTCGCATCTACGAAGACGGCCTGAGAAGATCTGTGGTCCAGATTAAGAACCCCGATCATGGACTAGAACACCCGGTAGTCAAGTTTGAGAATGGAGCATACCTAGATAAAGAGGGGACTATACATGTAGTCACCACTCTTCCTGATAGAACAGATGAGTTTGGAAATGTGATTGCGGAGACCGACATGGGTGATATAGAGCAAGGGAATTTAGAGAGAGAGAGCCAAGAACTCCCCGTGGTAAATCCATCTTGACCAGAATCATGACTCTAGAGTGGATTCCACAGGATAATAAAAGCATAGATTTGCTTTTAAACTGAGAAACTGATGAGGCTTTTTGGAGATATAAACCTGCCCAGCCTCAGGAAGTAAGTGCTCTCACAATCTGTGAGTTTAAAGACCCTGATAGCCCAGGCAAAGTAACCTACCTAGACAATACATCAGAGAGGATCTTCGTGGTCACCGAGCATGGCAGACATGCCTACACATGGAAGGGTGAATTTTTTTTTCCCCAACCACGGTCCAATATGTCGTATAGTCACCAAGGAGCTGGCACCTCCCAGGCTCATGGAGCTCAAGGAGATAGAAGTAGAGATAGACCTGAAGTAAGCTTTGCCAACCCCCAGGGAAGAGAAAGAAGGAGAACAAGGACGGATAGAGAAGAAACCGAGAGATTTAGAGACCCAAGGAACCAAAGAAATGCTGATGATTTTCCTTTGCCAAGGCTGAGAGAACACACGAGGAACTTGAGGCCAACTCAACTGGTGAAGTCCATGAAGAATTACTTCGATGGCACTGGAGACCCTTATGACCATGTGGCAGAATTTAGGCAAGTTTTGAAAGCTGAACAGGTAGAGGACCTATTCACACAATATAATAATTTTGGTCTAACCCTTAGGAACACTGCCCTTACGTGGTTTCAACCACTGAACTAGAGGCATTTCAAAAACATAGACCAGCTCCTAGAGGCATTTATCATTGAGTTTTCTAAGAGTGGCATAAGGCACAACACTTCCTCACTAATTCATAGCTTCAAGCAAACACCTCAAGAGACAGTCAGACTAGCAGGAAGACGGTTTAGGCAATACCTAGAGAGGTGCCCGATGCCTGAGTTACCCACACCAGCCAAGCAAGTGGCTTTGTTCTTAGATGGCTTGTTGAGCACCAAGCTTAGGTCATATGTGTATTTGAAGGACCCCATAACTATAGAAGAATGCGTGCGCATGTGCATAGACATTGAGGATAATCTAGGCGAGGAGTTAGAGCTATCAAAAATCTATAAGGATTTGGATAGCTCTAGTAGTCTCACATCTGGTCAGTCCACATCCATTGAGGAACTTGCAAAGAAGGTAGCTCAAAAACTAGGTGTCTCTAGCAAACAAATTCCAAGATTTGCCCCAGTTAAGCGGTGCTGCAATTGTGGAGGTGACCATATGGCAAATGTATGTCCCATTATGGCCCAACCCCAGGTGAATCCTAGTAGCCAGTACTGCACCATAGAGCGAAGGTACACCAACCACACTGCACAGGACTGCCCATATAACAAACAAACTGTTAGGCAAAATTACGCTCAGCCATATCCACAACAAGGTAGATACGAGAATCAGTACCCACCACAACAATACAACAGACCACAGCAACCTTATCAACCACCTTGTCAAGGGCAGCAGAGACCTCAACCAGTCCTAGTGCAGCAACCCCCTGCTCCAACCAATGTGATCCCAGTGAATTATGCATCTTCTGAAGAAAATCCGAACAGAGCCATAGTCCCAGTCACCCCATTGCTATCAGACAGTGATCCAAGTGACCATAGTTTTGACTCCACACATATTGATAGCCCACAGGCTTACTACATGCAGTCACCGGAGCATAACGAGTCATACTATTATGAGGACCCAAGTGAAAATAGTGGGGAGCCTGAGTATGCTAATGTCATGTACACAAACCCCAACTCTAGACCTCAACCTAGGCAGGTACGACCCCCACTTCCTAGAGGACCATGCTTCAGATGTCAGGGAGATCACCTGATACATGATTGTCCACTGCTTGCCCCTAGACAACCCCAACCAGTGACAATTCAGGGTTTTTGTCAAGACTACGAAAAAGAGCATCTCCTACGAGATTGCCCAAAGAACCCTAATAACATGCCTAAAATCACTCCTATCAACATCATTGGGTTAGTGGTAGACTCTACGGGAAGTATAACTTCCACACCCCCAGTGCATGTGGTCACTAGAGCCCAAGCCTTGCAGCAAATTCAAGAAGTAGGGCACGAAAAGAGTTCTGAGGTTAGTGATACAGAGAGTATAACCAAGAAAAGGACAAGAGCATGGAGAGATAGCCGGGAGAGAATAAAAAGACAATGGTCACAGAAAATGAGCGAACTTGAAGAAAGCTTGAGAGAAACCAAAGCAAAGATAAGTGAACTCGCATCTCAAAACCACTCTCACACCACCCCTCCACCACCTTTCCCTTTACCTGCCAATCCATCTTCTTCCATTCCCCAACCTTTCAATACACCACCCTTAACCCACCCACCACCTAGAGTAGGATCAATCCTAGCCGATCCCACTCCTGAAGATCTAGACATGATGCTTAAAGCATATCAGGCCAGAATTCAAGAAGGGCCCAATGTAACAGATCATGAGAAATGTTACCCTAGAGCCGATCTAGAGATAGAGCGAACAAAGCTTTGTGCTAAAATGGTCGAATTGGCGCAAGCCATGTTTGAAGCCAGTCGCTTGTTCAATGGCTCTAACCCCATCAGAACACCATTGCACTTTGATGGTCTATTGGATAGATTGGAGAGGTTACTTGCAAAGTCTGGAAAAGGAGCCACCTCCCAGGCTAAGGAGAGGGCAAGTGATAGAATAAGCATTCCTCTCCAGGGAGCTTATGTGCCTAACTCCACTGAACCAGACACCTCTTCTTCTATGAATAGGTATTCACCAGAGTTCCTGAGAGAGATTCAAGAAGAGAAGTGGGCAAAGGAGAGTGAAGTCCCTCCTCCCATTGAACTTGTGGATGATGCACATGATCAGTTCCCACAGGACATCCCTTCTATTTATGAAGAACAGGAAAGTGCCAACTCTCATGAGAGGTTAGACTTTGAGTCTAATTCCTTGCAAGAGTTACCACATTTCACAGGCCCATGGGAAACCAAGTCTACTTGCCTGAGAGCACCCACAGTCATGATAAGAAACGAAGATTCAATCATACCTAGGAATACAGAGGTAGTAAAGAACACTAAAGTGCAGTGCAATCTCACTTTAGAAGAGCTACTCAAAAGTTAAGCCAGAAGTGTGGAAACACGTAGCCAAACAAGTGCCAGACATAGCGAAATCGCGTTCCCACGTAGGATCTCATAGAACAGTGCCTGAAATACCATTGGATAAGATAGGAGACATAAGTGAAGGAGAAGAAGGAAATACCTATCTCCCAGTTACCCATCAGGGATACACAACCAAGGCAATTTTGGGTGCAGGAGTTGCAATTGCTACAACTTCCCTATGGAAGCGTTGGGGCAAGCCAACACTCCGACCGACGAGAATGAAATTGCAGATGGCCGATGGCCATATTGAGAGGCCCTTGGGATTGCTAGAAGGCATAACTCTCACTACATGTGGTGTTGAATTCGAACATACTTTTGCTATATGTGACTTTAGCAAAAACCAAGCCTACGAGATGATTTTGGGAAGGCCATTTATGCGGCAATTGCAAGTAGTACAGGACTGGGGAACCAATTCCTTATACTTGCAACACTTAGCTGTTACAACCAAAGTCAATCTCAAGGATTACTCTCATAGAGACGTACCGCCCATTCAATGGAATCCCATCCATAGAGCCAACGATGACACGGAGTCAGTGCATTCCATAGGATCAGGATCCTCATGGATGCATGAAGACACCCACTTATGGATGTGCAAAGTGGCAGTAGAAGAAGAGAAAAGAGAAAAAGCCAGAGAGGTAGGTGCGAAAGAGACACATAGATCAATTCAAGACCCAGCCTATGCACCTGTAGTATTTCCCGATGAAGAGTTTGAACCTCACGGCTGGGCAGAAATTTTAGCAACACTGGATGTAGCCATCAATGAAGAGCAGTGGACACCCCACTGTGATGAGGATGGCTATGACATTTCAATCTTCTCAATAGAGCCAATCATGGGAGATGCAGTTTTAGAAGAATGCGAACCTAGCCCTGATACATTTGAGGATGCAAGTGACTCCGACTTAGAGTCAATCATTATGGACCCACCTTTTGCATCAGATGAAGAATACTTCTATGAAGTTGAAGCTTACCCCCAGAGACACGGAGAAATCACGAATGAGGTGAGGTTAGCCACACAAGTAGCCACCAAGAGTGGAGGAAAGAAAAGAAAGAAGAAGGAAGTCACTCCGGAGGCAGAAGAATCCTTGTTTGAGGTCCCTGAAAACTTTAAAAAATATGAGATAGACGATAGGAGAGTCATGATAAGAATGCCTAAACATGAGGCACAAGCAGGAGAGGCCTATGATAGCAAGGAAACTACCAAGAAAATAGTTGTCGCCATAGAAGAGGGAGAAGAAAGATGCACCTACATAGGGCATGACCTGACGGAAGAAGAAGAGCAAGAGTTGGTAGCTTTGCTAAGAGAGTACAAAGATGTATTCGCTTGGAGCTACAAGGACTTGAAAGGTGTAGACCCTGACATATGCTCACATATGATACCCATGACTTCAGAGGCTAGGCCCTCTAAGCAAAAGCCATACACATACAATGACAACTATGCGGCCAAGATCAAGGAAGAGATAGATCGCTTGGTTGAAGCTGGATTTATCTATGAAATTGAGCATACTGAATGGGTATCCCCCATTGTAGTGGTGCCCAAAAAGAATGGCAAATTACGTGTATGCATTAACTTGAAGAAGGTTAACGTAGCCACTATCAGGGATAGTTATCCGCTTCCTATCACCGAGCATTTATTAGAAAGGGTAGCAGGCAAGGAAGTGTACAGCTTCCTAGATGGGTTCTCTGGCTACAATCAAGTAGCCATTGCACCAGAAGATCAGCATAAGATGGCTTTTTCCACAGAGTGGGGCATATTTGCCTTTCAGGTAATGCCATTCGGGCTTACCAATGCACCTGCTACCTTTCAAAGATTAATGTGTCACGTGTTTAAAGAGTTCTTGAGGAAGAATTTGGAAGTCTATGTTGATGATCTTTGCGCTCATTCCAACATTAGATAGACCCATATACCTGAACTCAGACAAATCTTTGATAAATGCAGAGAATATCAAGTCTGTCTGAACCCAGAAAAGTGTGTTTTCATGGTCAGGCAAGGCAAAATTCTAGGACACATAGTGTCTAAGAACGGCATATCCACTGATGAAGAGAAAGTGAGAGCCATCGCAGAACTACCTAGGCCAAAGAACGTCAAGGAAGTACAGGCTTTCATGGGGCATTGTGGTTACTACCGCCGGTTCATTCACATGTATGCTGTCATTGCAAAGCCCATGTACGGACTTCTGACTAACTTTGAGTGGACTGATGAATGTGAGAATTCCTTCAATGAGCTTAAACGAAGGTTATGTTCAGCACCAATCTTGACCACACCAGATTGGAACAAACCATTCCATGTTCATGTGGATGCATCCAATTATGCTATTGGATGTGTACTTGCACAACCTACGGGTGAAGGTAATATGGATCTTCCTATTGCCTATGCCAGTAGACAATTGAATGCTGCTGAACGAAACTATACAACCACCGAACGAGAAGGATTAGGCATGGTGTACGTGGTTAAAAAGTTTAGACACTATTTGCTTGCAAATAAGTTCAATTTTTTTTACTGATCACCAAGCTCTACTGTACCTGGTAAACAAGCCATGTAATACAGGCAGATTAGTAAGATGGTTTCTCTTACTAATGGAATATGACTTTGAGGTAGTAGTGAGGAAAGGTAGGACTCATTTGAGAGCAGACCATCTCTCTAGGCTCACATCTGGAGAGGCCCCACAAGGAGTGTCAGATGACTTACCTGATGCTTACTTGTTTAAATTGGAAGTTGTACCTCAGTGGGCTAAGCCATTAGTGCCATTATTGACATATGGGTCTAACCACCCAATAATAAACACACAAGATAGGGAGATAGTAAAAGCCTAGAAGTATCATATCATGGCAGGAAGTGTGTACAAACATACAGATCACGGGGTATTAGCCTGTTGTGTGGAAGAGGACGAGTACGCGAAGTGGTTGCAATTAGCACATGTAGGTGCATTAGAGCAACACTACTCAAAACAACGAACCCTACAAACATTGAGGAGACTTGGAGTATACTGGCCAACTATTGAAGCAGATGTTCATAGGATGTTCAAGGAATGCCCAATTTGCCGCACTAAGCCACCAGTGGAACATGCCACCCTTTATCGCGTGTCTCTAGTGCCAGATTGGAGCGAGCCATTAGTGGCTTTTCTGAGGATGAAAACATTCCCTCAAGAAATGACTCTGGTTAGACAAAGGAGCTTAGAACAAGAGGCGCTAGACTATGCTCTCATTGGAGATAATCTATACAGACAAGGAAAAGATGGGTATCTTAGATTGTGTATCCACGAGAGCGAATATCTGAAGATATTAGAGACTGCTCACCAAGGTGTAGCAGGAGGACACTTTGGTCCAGATCGGGCGTTCAAAGAAATTTTGTTTGCAGGTCTTTGGTGGTCAACTCTTCACATGGACGCACATACCTATGTGAAGAGGTGTGAGGTTTGTCAACGAACTCAGTATCCCATACACAAGGATGAGATGCCATTGAAACCTATGATGGGTGGACGTGCATTCTCTAAGTGGGGAATAGATTTTGTTGGTCCTATTAATCCCCCAGCTAAGGGTTCACATGCTGAGTACATCATTGTGGCCACAGACTATCTGACCAAGTGGGTAGAAGTGAAAGCCACTACGAAGAATGATGCTCAAACAACAGCAAAGTTCTTATTTGAAAATGTGTTTAGTAGATACGGATTGCCAATAGAATTAGTAAGTGATAGAGGCACACACTTCTTGAATGAATTCATAAAAAACCTTCTCCAAGAATTCTTGGTAGTACATAAGAAGTCTGCCCCTAATCACCCACAAGCTAATGGCCAAGCCGAGAGCACAAATAAGATCTTATGCAATGTGCTGACTAAATTGGTGAATAACAAACGCTCTGATTGGGAAAAACCGATACACCACGCTGTTTGGGCATATCGAGTTGCCTATAAAACGGTACTCCAAGCCATGCCCTTTCAGCAGATGGTATTTGGCCAAAATGCAGTGCTACCATTGGATTTTTTGATACCTACCTTGAAAGTAGCACAAGAGCATGACTGGACCGGCCATGAACTATCCTCTATAATCTTTGATCTTGAACATTTAGGTGAGACACGATTGAGAGCTGCAGCAAGAATCTATGCAGCCAAGAAGAGGCAAAAGGCATATTTTGATACACATGTGAAGGATAAAGGCTTGAAGGCAGGAGACCTAGTCCTAGTCTACACATTGAAGCAACATGCACGAAAATTGGAGAAAAGAGGCTATGGACCTATGATAATCAATAGGATCTCCACAAGTGGAGCAGTACAACTAGCCACTCTAGAAGGTGACATACTACCAAGTTACATAAGCGGATGCACAGTCAAGCTATATCAAGAACCAATAACCGAAGAAATGCTTAATCGACTCACTACTGCAAAAAAACATAAGGAAGAGAAAAAGCGAATTCGAGAAGAAGCACAGACCGAAGCTTTAGAACGCATTCGACGAATGAAACTACGAAGAGAAGGTAGAGATCAAGCCATGACTAACAATCTTGAAGCTCATGGTTATCACATTGCCATGTGTGAGGCTTCAGGTAAGCGGACCCATACGATAGTTGATCGACGACCTTTTGTGACCTTAGAAGTAGGACAAGGAAACAGTACAAGGAGCGTGAGAGCTTTAATTGATTCAGGAGCCGCCACTAGTGTAGTTCGCCTTTCTTACTGCCAACAATTGCAATTGGAGGTAAAACCCCTAGAAGCATATGTCATAGGATTAGGAGGTGTCGAAACCCCTTGCATGGGAGAGGTGGAGCTTCCCCTCTACATTCAAGAGGTCCTCATGCCAGCAAAAGTGCTAGTATGTGAAGACGAGGATCTTGCCGAACCTCTTGTCTTGGGCCAAGACTGGATCTATGATCACGCAGTCAACCTCAACCTAAGAAGTGGACTTCTTCAGGCTTGGGTAGGCCAAAGCTATCTTACGATTGAATTGGAAAATCAAGCACTCAACCCATTAGGAAAGGCACCAACTCTTGGTCTCTCCAAGAATCCACATGAACATAACGATGATGTTCTTGTCCAGAGTTCTATGGTGCAGAGGATTGTCAATCTTACCGAAGGTACAGGAGTCAATGAGGAATTCCCAGCTGTTACAAAGAAGATTCTAAACATGCAGACCAAACATCACACGACACCAAGGAGGCCGCTGATCAAGAGGCAGGAGCGCCAACCAGTGCAACAAGGAGTAACTCGTGGCGTGAAGCAGATCTGGATACACAAGGATGGAAAACCCACGGCTCTAGTAACAGGTTCTCGAGGAGGCACAACACAATCCACACCAGCAAGGATACAAGTGAAGGAGTACCCTAGGCAACCTCCTAGGCATACCACGTCTATTTGGGTCCCTAAGCGGTCAATGAAGGCTAGCCCCAATGCTAGACAGATATGGGTGCCCAAGGCCTGTTTACGAGCCCAAATAGCTCCAACTCCAATCACGGGCATAATTCAACACTCACAAGTCCTCTTGAAAAACAACTCAGGAACTCTACCTAAACCCCACACTAACACACACTCAGTCAAACCTAGGACTGTCTGGAAATGGGTACCCAAAAGGTCCCAAATCCAGCACAATCTCGCTCATAAATCTTTACCTGTCTTTAGCTCTAAGAACTACGCATCCCCGATTAAAGTTTGGCGAACTAAACCTTGTATCAAACGCCTGACCCAATTTTGTAAATCCATCCACTCTGATATAGGTGCATTCTGAGTCCATTGCATAACCAAAGTATGCATCTAGGATGACACTAACCTCTAATCATCACTCACATCTATCACAAACACTTCACCTCTAACCACTAACCATCTGGATTGTCATGTTAGTATCGTGGAGGCAACACCACTACATCCTGTTTCCTATGCAACACTAATGTGCCTTTCTTCTTCTAGCAGATAAGCATCAGAAGTGTCATGGCAGCAGTAGCAGGAACAAGCTCCCAGGCGGGCACTAGTACTCAAAGCAATTGGGATACCATGCATGTGGAAGCTCCATTGAGAGCAAGGCCTGAAGAGCTTTTGAATGTGAGAAGAATTCCCATCTCAGATCCACCAAGTGGCCTAACAGAAAGAGTTAAGGAGCATTCTCACTGGTTCAATGAGATGCCAGGAGATTTGGGAGACGCGGACCACATCTGGGAGTCCAAGTTGGAATTCGGTGGAGTTTGGTGGACATTTCAATTCTTCTCAAGAGAATTTGAAACCTTACAGAATGCAGCTCCTCTTCAAGATATTTGGCTGAAAGCGGGGTTGCAAGATTATTTTAGTGCAGCTTTGCCTAGACCTAATTTTCTGAGGTGTTACTACTTGATTCCCACACTGAAGGCGACAGGAGATAAAGATCATTCACGCACATTCCTGGTGCCCTCTCTATCAAACCAGGAGGAAATGAAGAAGTTTGAGTTGAATATTACTTTAATCAGGGAAGCGCTTCAGATGCATGGAACCCATGTACCTTCCGATCGAGATCCTTTGATACCGGAGTCCATGAAGAACAATAAAATAAAGAAGTTGAAAGAAATGTGTGCTCTCACCACCAACATTGCCATACCATTACAGATGTGCCTTCAACACTTCGCCTTTCCAGCGCAAGACCGGTTCACCCAGCCTCATAAGAAGATCTGGTATGGATTATACCTAGTAGAGACCGGGAGCTTACCTATGAAAATGCCAGTATGGATCCTTGATCAGTTATATGAAGCAGGCAAGCGAGGAGTGAGGAAGCCTACTTTGAATGGCTGCTGCGCCATTACAAGAATCATCTACAGATGCCTTGCTTATGATGTGCCAATTGCACGAGCCCTCAAGTACTCACAATTGGAATTCTTATAGGGGTAGAAATCAGGGGTCCAACCCACTAAAAGAATGCGTGGACCACTTTCACAGGTTCTAATTCCTCGTGAAGTAACCACAGATGCCTCCAATAGAGAAGAAGGACAAGTAGCCCCTTTCACAATCCATATTCAAGGACCCCAATCAGGAAGCATGGTACAACCCACTCCATCAGCCCCCCCACTACCCATAGATGCGGAGTTTGCATCCATGGCTCCACTGCCAGAAGACCCATCTTTTGACTTTGAGAGCTTCTTGCAGACAGCTCACTTATCTGAGAGTGAGTTCTTCTCAGACACAGACGGCCCCGACTCATCATCCCAAAGAGGACGGACATAAAGTGCGGCTAGAAGGGTGCATTGGAAAGATGAGACACAACATCCTCACGCTGAAAGCACACAGAATCAGGAAGAAGCACAAGGGAAGGAATTAGAGGAGAGTGAGGAGGAAGCTCCTGCCTACACGGCACAACTTAAACGACTATACAAAACGATCAAGCAAGTGCAGAAGAGGTATAAGATGTCAGAAGAGGCCAATAGAGCACTGGTAAACCAAATGCTGCAAGCGGAAAATGTAGACCCTCAATTTGTTGAATCATTGAACCTTTTAGCAGATACCTGTGGGATAGTGGAAGCCATGAGGACCATGGTATATCGTAATACCCCACAATATGACCAACGAAGGATTGATACGCGACCGCGAAGGGGCAAAATGATTCAAATGGAAGTCTCTACCGCACTTCCTACCACCACTCAAGAAGATGTTCACATGGCCAGCCCATCCAACAGTGATGAACCAGATGTACATATCCAGGTACCATCTCCACCATCACCTCCCCTCCAGCCCTCAAACCCCCTCACCACTAGCCATTCTGAACAGCCAGTATTAGCCATTAGTGAAACTATAACACACACCACCATTTCTCCATCCGCCCCTTTACCTCCACCCACCAGTTCCAGCCAACTTTCTGAACCCCATATAGGTAACCCTTCATATTTCCCTGCCCTCGGACAGCCACTTGCCACTACCCAAACCTTAACTCACCCGTTTCCATTCACCAATACTATTCCTCTTTCCCAACCCCGAACCATTGAACCCCTCTTGACCTCCGCAGAGCCTACACAAGTCACCCTACCTCCGTTCTTGGCAAACCTGGTGGAGCAAATTGAGAATTATAGGAGAAAGGCCCATTCCCACCCCACCTCCCCCACATTCACGGCAACCACTAACACACCACCCACCATCCCTGTGTTCACTATTCACACTTCACACACTATCACATCCGATCCCATGGACATTTCACCACCCACAGGAGCACTCACCACCACGTCTGTTCCAACATCATCACATTTCACTTCACTCATAGGCACTTCATCCACTTCTCCCTCCCCCATTTCCCGACCCTTTGCATTTCCCACCTCTACCCCTACATCCACATCATTTAGTCATGCACTAAACACCATGTTCGAAGCGGCCACACAACTTAAGCAAGAGTATAGATTACTGGAAGAGAATAACACAGCGCTGTGCAATCTCTCGTCTCAACTCCAGGCACGTGTCAATGCCTTGGAGCTAAGTAATACAGCCCTACAACAGGAAGTGACCACCCTCCAACAATTCCATGTGGAGCTCGAAGCCAAACATACAGAGACGACTAGGGCAACGGAAGAACAACTCAGAGATCAGCTAGCCCTTAATGTTAGATTACAACGAAATATGGCTCTACTTCGACGCCACCTAGCGGCTGCACAAGAAGAAAACAGGAGATTACAGCAACAAAATCAAGACAACCTAGAAGCCGCCATAGAAAATACTCCAGGGGCACCCATCGACCCTCTTAACTTCCGGGCCATCCCTTCAGAAAGCATACAACAAATATTGGAAACCTATGCCAACCTCTTAGAAGCACATGATCAGCTGGCCGACCAAGTAAAGGAATTACAAAGATCCCAAGTGCCTACACCACACCCACCAAAACCTACAGTGATGATCGATGCTGCTACTTCACCAGAACCTGAACCTTCAATGGCCAATGAGGTACTAGAGCTACGACAACAGATTGCCGAATTAAAGATTAAGTTGCTACAATATGAACGACCCCCCTCTCCACCTGAGCAACCAACAGAGGAGGAGGCCATAGCTATCCCAGTGGAGGCAACATTTGATAATACGTATGAGCCTCAACCTTTTCCAGGAGGCACAATCACTGATGAAGGACAAGACACATACGAGGAACCCCCTCCGGCATGGATGAAACAGGTAGAAGAGATGGGGGTGACTCATGAAGAGCGTATCTCAACCCAGATGGTGGCTATGAAGACTATCGAGGAGACCATACTTCAGTCGGAATATTTTAATCACTTGGCTACCAGGCGACTGATAACCAGCTCAAAATTACAATATAAACCATACTTTGTACTGTTGGCAGACTACAACGCCGAGATCAAACGTAAAACCAACAAGTACCCTACTTTCGCTACCCAATTTGAACCTGAGGACATTCCAGAGGATGCCCACAAAGGGAACATATACCAACCCACCTGGAGGCAAAAGTTACTGGAAACCTATCCGGAGATGCTACGAACATGGGATCACACGCCCATGCACTTGAAGTATAACAATTGCTACGGGCCAGTGCAACGGAGAAGATCATGGAAGGCATTTGCCATAAAGGTTAAGAACAACGCCAATTGCAAAGAATGGCTCAATTACCCTGCCATTTCACCCCCAACAGGCACACCAACAGTTCAATACATGATAGCTACCATCCCGCATTGGATGCCACACCTACACCCTATGCCAGATGTCGCCGCGCAGATGATGCTCAAAATTTTGGACATGATGCAAGTGGTGTTAAAGACTTTCCGAAATGTACGTAATATCCAGCCTCCAATTCCGGGCTTCATCAATGGTAACTATGATCTACTTTATGATATGAGCACGACCCCGAGTATCCATGTGGCTTAAGCGTGGCATGCACGAATAAGATATCTCCCTGCGTCTTACAAACAAACTTTTGATGACATGTTCACCACGGGGTTCTGGGAAGCACACTCAAAAGTATTTGCGCCCCGTCCAACTCATCTGCTCTAGTTATTCGCTTGCGAACAAACAAACAATTTAGAACTCTACACCACGCCACAACCCGATATGCCTGGCGCAGTTAATTGGGATGCCCTGCAGAGAGATTTGGTCAGGGGACTACGCATCAAAGAACAGGAATTGGCAACCGACCTACTGCAGCAATACATTGATCAAACCGTGGAGCAGAGGTCTGTCAGAGGCGACAGACACTAGGGGGGGGAGAGTGTTGGTATCATATGGGAAGACGCCAAGTACGAGCATGTATGCAGATCTAGCACTGAGGCAACCCATCAAATTTTTCCAATCCTTACACATTTTAAAAGTGATTCTCATCACTAAAAACCGTTGTAAATACCATTTCCCTTTTTTGTAGCTCCATTTTGTACAAGCCGAGGAGTCCTCAAAGTTGAGGAGCCTTAGAAGTAGTTGCCTACCAATTTTCATATTTTTTAGATCTCGTTTGAACCCTCAAATAAGCCCTGGAACCTAATTTTTAACTAGGCCGGACACTAGGTCTGGACAGGGCCAAAGCTAGTCAAAAACTATAAATAGAGCTATAGAGCTCATTTTTGGGTTAGCTTCTTGTAGTTTTGAGCTTGTAATGAGAACTTGTTTGTAATAGAAGTAATTCCATTGTCTTACTCTCTTTGTTCTTTCCGTGTGTGTGCGTGTGTGTGTGTATGTGTGTGCATGTTTGTGTGCTTCTCACTCACACATTTGTGCCATCACTTGCTCGAGGTCTTCATACCATCCTCATGTCTTCCCGGATTGACATTAAAGGAGGTGCTACTCATCACTGAGCTACAGGGGTTCCCATGGGCACTAGTCCCATTCCTTTGTAACCTGTTCTTTTTTATTTCATTAAAGTCCGGGGTATTAGGTCAAGAGTGAACTTCCTTCAAAAATAATAATAATAAAATGCATGGGATCCCCCCAATCTTTCGAGACAAATGATCTATAGCATTCTGGCCAGCTAAAATGCCTTCAAGTAGTTTGATGGAATACTTTGGTCTTCTACCACTTTGCTTGGAATCCGTCCTTCAAGTGTGCTTCATTGAATCTAGCCTTCACCCATATATCTAGTTGTTGGACACAAACTAGTTATCTCATCTGGCCTTAAGATTGTCCCATCTGAAGCTTTTCTTACTAGGCCTTCGAGCTCTGTATCCCGACCAAGTTGGTTATTTAACCCTTGATTTGTCGGATACGAGGGATCCCATGGGTGCTAAGCTCACCTTCACCTGTCCTTTCAATGAATTCAAGCATTAAAAGAAAATAATGGGAATTTGGAGCAAGAACGATAAAAATGGAAATGGAAATGACCAAAAAAAAATCTATTTCATTCTACCATAATACCTAATCAAAACCTACTAACAAGGAAAAATGAATAGGAATGAGCTCTCAAAACTCCACCTTGCAAAATGACGAGTATTCCAAGCATGATAGCTTATATGATTCCTATGTAGCAATGTTGCCAAAGTGTTTGACGTAGACCCTTGAACACAACACTCGTAAGAGCCACCATCAAGCAACATATCCTCATCCACAAATTGTCAATCTCATAGATGAGTCATTGGTATGAAGAACTTCAGTAGACATGCATAAACAAGAGGAGTCAGGCTCACATGCACAAGCAAATGCGCATAGTGCAAGCAAGCCTCATGAGGAAAACACAAAAGCTCAAAAAAACTCAAACTTGTATTGAGAAGGGAGAATTGAGCATGGAGTAGGAAAGTTCAAAGAATGAATCTCTTCATACTACAATGTCTATCCTAGTTTAAAAAAATAGGTCATAAACCCTCCTGTAATGCTAGCTTTGAACTCAAAAGAAGAGCTATAGAGGATTAGGGAACCACATCTTAAGATTAAGGACTCCTTGGCTTACACAAATGTGGAGAAAATTATAAAAGATTGGCTTTGTACATAATTCTAAAGGTGAGTTTTTACGTGTAACTAGCCATTTTGAGGGTGAGTTTTTGTTGCCCATATTCTATATATTTTAGTTCTTAAAAACCATCCTATGAGTTTTCATCTTCAAGAAGCACCAAAGGACTTGCCTAAAAGCCCATTTGAAAAAATCCCACACATACCCTAAGGAAAGAACTCTGCACACCAAGAAATAGCTTGTGGGAATCAACAAATTGTTCCTCTCCAAGCAAGAATCAATCGTGCACAATCTTTTCAATAGTTTTTGTTATTTCTAGTTTTTTCTTTGGGGCCCTTCATGTTTTCTAGGTTTTGAAAAGTTTCCAGCCAATCTTCTTATCACACTTGTAATAAACACATGTATTTTAATTAGATTAGCCTACCTATAAAACTTGCATTTGTGTGTTTTTTAGTATCTTGACATGTTCCAAACCTAAAACTTTGTAATTGTTACAATCTTCAAAGCAGATCTATGGATATTTAGAAGCTATGAATCTCATAGATTTTTATTCATCAAAATCAAAGTTTTTTGGAAGTTTGAATTGGTTAGACAAGATTTTGGATCTTCCCACCTTCTCCAAACCTTGGACTTTACTATGATAAGATACCAGAGTAGTTTTCATACAGCTAATGTTTAGTCAGTTGGAACAAGTAATTGTATTAAACATCGCAGATAGATGATTTATGTAGAAACATATTCAACCTTAGAAGTGCTCAAGTCTAAGATGAATTATTCATCTATTGAGTTTTTCTTTGAGTCATTGCTCATAGCAAACTACAATTGATGAAGAAGGGTTCCAAAGTTCCCTACAAGAGCTTGAGCAAACTCTTAAAGAGAAAATAATTAGGAATTGTTCCTAGATAATTCAAAAAAAGTCTAGTCTTTGAGAAATATCCTAAGTTGGACAATTCTATACTTCATTTTTTCATCGAGTACAATTTTTTTGCCGAAGGAGTGAATGGAACATGTTTTTCTTGCATTCTACACACAACTCTAGTATCTAGTTGTACATAGTAGACCTCTAGCTTGGAAAATGATCAATGGATGTTGGTTTGAATTGGAACATAGTAGAAACATTTAAGTCAAATGTTTTTCGCCAACCTTAACGTCATTCAATTATTTTTAAGAGAGTTCTCAAAACCTTGAACTAGTTAGAGAATCCACTGATTTTGCTCTTTATTTCATACACATCATCAAGACTTGTGAAAATCTGAAGATGGAAGCAATCAAGTACTCATCGCTAGAAAATGAACAAGATGAGTAATCTTGATAAAACTACAATAGATTTTTGAGGGTTTTTGTACAAGTATAAACTATAAGGGATACCAACTTGTACTATTACAATTCTAAATAGGTTGGAGGGTTTTATGAACTCCTTAATATCATCATAAATTTATTGTGAGTATGACTAAAAAGAATCCAAAATATGACATTAAAAGATTGCTTGACGGTAAGAAGATTGTACATAATCTATCTTTTTTATTATTTCAAACCATCATATTATAATGAACACACCATTTTTTATTCTGATGTTGAATAATTAAAAGTATTGATAGTGTAATAATGTATAACTATAGAATGTTATGGTCTCAAGGGACAACAGATAGAAAGATTTATCTTGACAATGATGAATATTGCTTTAAATGGAATTCAGAAAAAGGAAAGAAGACAATAACAATATTATTCAAGATTTATCTTGACAATGATGAATATTGCTTTAAATGGAATTCAAAAAAAGGAAAGAAGACAATAACAATATTATTCTTCTAAGAAGATTTCTTTGGAATACATCAATAAAGGAACATATGATGGATCACAAGACACATAATAGAATTTCCTAGTATCTATATTGAACATGCATTCCAAGAACTATTGAAACTAAAGAAGATGCTTTGAAGATTGTAACAGTTACAAAGTTTTAGGTTGTATGGAACATGTCAAGATACTAAAAAACACACAAATGCAAGTTTTATATGTAGGTTAATGTAGTTAAAATACATGTGTTTATTACAAGTGTGATAAGAACATTGGCTGGAAACTTTTCAAAACCTAGAATATTCTTTAGTTGTTATCAAACATTGGTGTCTCAAGCCATTGAGCTTCTATTGATGATGTCTCACCTTTACTCAAAAACATTGGTGCTTCAAATATCTTATTTACTAAGTTCCTGGTTTCCTTTACATAATCCCTTGGTATACTTTAACTTTATCTTTGAAGTTTCAATTCTTTTGGGGATTGAATCTCACTTCAAGATTCCTTTGGAATGAGAACAAGACCAAAAGATACCTACCATCTCAAGATCTAATGTCCCATACCATCATTCCTACATCCATGCTGATATAAAGTTTGGTGTCCCATACAACCATACTTCACATTAAAAAATGATGTGTAGATGATATTTATCTTAAAGTCTAGAAATATCATTCCATTTATCTATAGAGTACCTTTGACTCAAACAAGCCATATGTAGTAGGTATGGTGTGGAAGTGTTTAATCCTATTCCAAGAGTTTTGATTATGAAATTGTATAGAGGAGTGGAGGGAAAAATGTCAATACTGATAATCTTGCTTGAATTTGGCATTGTTTTCAAGAACCCACGACATTGATGATGACTTTCTAGATAGTTCCATATACAAGGTAACTATTGCATCCACATGGTATGATGAGGTGTTCCTATTTCTAACAAATGGTCAATTCCCTTTGTAGTCAACTCCATTGGAAAGAAGAATAATACTCATTAAAAGTACTACTTTCATTCTTGTAAATAAAACTCTTGACAAGGTGGGACCTGATGGGATATATGGGAAGTTCCTAATGCCTCATGGGACTACTACTATCCTTGTGTTGGCATATGACAATAAGCCTACTAGCCATTTCCTTGGGCACATTATGGAACTTAGAATCCCTAAAGTGGGTTTTGGTGGCCATACATTTAGAAATGCAATAAGCTTTGCCAAGGCATCTGATACATGTTGCAGTTAGATGTCTGTGGAAGCACGCGAACAACACAAGGAAGAAGAAGAAGCTTGGAGCACAACACACAATACTTAATGTATTACCACTAGAATGTACAAAGATAAGTAGCCCATTAGGATAATAGGTGTATATACAAGCCGGGGGAAAAATCCTCCTAAAGAAGGAAAAAAGTGCCTCGGTGGTCCTAGGGTGTTCACACACATCACTACCTAAATATGTCAACAAATCTTCCCTGGGAGTGATGCAATCAACAAGAAGCTGGCACTCATGTATAAGGAAGTGCCAAGCTATGTGGAATCAATCCACAAAAGGAAGTAAGCCCAAAGCTTTGTGGAAAGCTTCAAACTTCCCCCTAGGCAAGGCCTTCGTAAAAAGGTTTGCAATGTTCTCCAGCATGGGCACATATGCCAAGCTGATCTCCCTAGCAAAGAATCTCTCCTCGGCATAATGATAATGCACCTCAATGTGCTTAGTGCAAGCATGGAACACTTGCAACTGCCAATGTGCTCTAACTATCAGTGAAGATGGTGGTGGCAAAAGATTGACCAACACCCAAATCAGCCATAAGGCATCTGAGCCACACACACTCAACAATCGCTATGAAAGCTGCCCTATACTCAGCCTCACAACTGGAAGTGCCCACAGTAGGCTGCTTCTTGCTCAACCAAGATATACATGAGCTACCAAGCATGAAGCAAACTACAAATGCACAAATGCTACGAGCAATAGTCATTCAACATGTAGGTGCAAAGGTCTCATCAAAATCAATGCCTCTTTCCTGTGCACAATCCTTTGCAACAATCCTAGCCTTATACATGTCAATTGTTCCATCAGGCTTAAGCTTTAGCTTGTATACCCACTTAATGCCAATGGCTTTCTTGCCAGGAGGCAAGTCACATAAAGACTAGGTACCATTTTTCATCATAACATCATATTCTGATTGCATAGCAGCCATCCAATTCTCAAAATTTTGTGCTTTATCAAATGAAACAGGCTCATTCTCATCACAGAGATTAGCATAGCAATCTGATGCAAAAGAGGCACATGAGAGCTTGAACGAGTATGCTATGATAGAGGTGCATCTAATTTTCCATCACGCAAAGTATGCACCAGCCATTTTGGCATAGTTTTTGCCTCCTCAATATCAGTTCTTTCATCAACAAGTGCATCATGTAAATCTGCATCAGAAATGGAATGATCTACATCATCACATGAAACTTGTAAAGGCTGAGATGTTGCCTCATTAGGACCTGCGTTAGACTGTCCACCTGTAAAAGGAGGAAGCAAAGTGTCATACATGTCTTTGGAGCTAACTGATGTCTCCTTAGTACATGAAAGTAATGGTTGAATTGCATCTTCCACATAGAAAACACCATGACTAACCAGAATGCATTTATTCTATGGAACAGATGATAGCCTTTGCTTTCGGAAGCATACCCAACAAAAATACATTTCACTACTTTGTCATCTAATTTTTTGCATTGTTGTTCAGGAACTAATGCATATGCCAAACAACCAAAAACATTCAAATGAGCAATAGATGGCTTGCAACCATGGCAAGCCCCATATGGAGTGATAGACTGCAACGCTTTAGTGGGACACCTATTAAGTACATATGTTGCACACATAACAACCTCAAGCCAAAAAATATGTGGTAAAGCCTAACTCTTGACCATACACCTCGCCATCTGCATGAGTGACGTTCTTTTGTTCAGAAAATCCATTTTATTGAGGTGTATAGGACACTATACACTAATGTTTTATCCCACATTCAGCTAGAAAAGCATTAAAGTCAGAGGACATATATTCCCCCCCTCGATCAGAATGGAGGTTTCCCATTTTACATGCTGATAGATTTTCAGCCAAAACTAGAAAGTGTTTGAAGCACATAAACACTCCAGACTTTGCTTTCAATGGATATACCCATGCATGCCTGGAAAATCATCGATGAAAGTCACAAAGTAAAGATAGCTTCCAAAAGAAGGTGTCTACATAGGATCAAAGACATCACCATGAACAAGCTACAAATTTTGGGTAGCTCGAACTAAACCATCTTTTGGAAAGGAGGAATGCTGCATTTTGCCTAAAATATAGCCTTCACAAACATGTTTACCAGGTGCCTCAAGTTTGGGCAGAGAGGACACCATTTCATATTTCTGTAGGTGTAGCAAACTAGAAAAATTCAGATGACCAAAGCATGCATGCCAAAGCTTTGCATCTGACATAGCCTGAGAATCATGTACTGCATATGCCAAACCATTCAGAAATTTTTCATAGTCTATGAGCTTATACAACCCATGACATAAAATGCTAGAAGAAATGATCATATTGCCATTTGACAGATCACGAATTGTACATCTATCATCAACAAATTTCACAACCAAGGCAATCTTGGCTAAAGCTGATTCTTCTTGGTCACTAGCACAAATAAAGCACCTGGCAATGTAAACGAACTACCATCAGCAAGAGTCAGAATGATCTTATCAAATCCCATGACAGGATAAGAGGAGTTGTTGGCGTGTGTGATAGTATTCCCTATAGGGCAGCTCGAGTGAAGTGAAGAAACCATGCTGCAAGGTAATATGTTTAGTTGCCCCACTATCAAAGTACCAAACATCTGAGTCTACTACAAACATACACTATTAAGGAGAAGATGGTGGGTCAAAACTACAAACAATAGTTAAGGCCCATTCTTCATTTGCACTAGATTAGCAGACTCTATTTTTAGTGTAGAGGCCTTTGCAACAACCATTCCAGCCTCTTTTTTATTTGCCTCTGTTGTAGCCAATTTTGGACAATTCTTTATGAAATGATCATTTGCTTTACAGTACTTGCAAAACAATTTCTACTTTTTTGTTTTCTTGTCATCTCTGTCATCCTTCTTTGATTGTGCAAAAATAGCAAATTTCTGCTTACTAGTAGAAGAGCTCCATTTACCTTTGCCCTTCTGACTAGCTAGGAAAGCTTGATCCACAACATGCATAAATGGACCTATTTTGCCTAGAAAGATCTTCTTGCAACATAACTAAATCCTCAAATTAATGTTAAGGCATTTGGATTGCCTTTCATCATTAAACAAAGAGTAGAACTCTAAATCAAGTCTAGTAAGGACATAACTTACAAAGATTTTTGTGAAGAGATGGATAGGTATGTGCTTGAAGATGAAGAGGTGTTGCAAAATCCTTGATCTACACCAGCCAAATGAACTCCAGGAGTATATGTTGGGCCCTTTTAGCTTTCCAATGGATGTATTAGACACCCTGTGTACCTTGGAAGATCATTCTCAAAAAGATAGATCAAAATAGATAAGTTGGAGTTAGCTCAGAGGTGAAGAACTTGCTATTTTGGTTCATACACATGTCCAGTGTTTTGCATAATTCTATGAGCACAGTAGCAATTAGCTTAATTCCTCTTGGTTAAGTCTAGTTAAGTTAAAGTGCTAACTTTTAAGAGTAATCTCATCAAAAACAATGAACCACACACTGAGAATGATGTTTAACAACTGATGACATCATCTCGATTTTCACGGGCTGCTACAGTTTGAAACCAGTGAGCAGAAAAATGAACATAACTCAAGATTTAAGAATCCAATGATTATGAAAATTTGTATGCTTATACTAGACAGTACGCTGAAACCAACAAGTTTTAAACCATTGAATTTTGGTAAGTACACACTGAGAAAAAGCTCTGACAAAAGGAGTAAAAAAGTCGGGTACCTGACAGAGAAGTGAAAATGAACAGACAGTGTTGACTTCAGCTGAACATAACTAAAGATTGAAACACCCAAATGAAATGAAAATTGGTGAGCATATAGTATACTTATAGAGCTAACTTTACCAAGTTAAATCACAGAAACTAATGCACCAACCTCAGAGAAACCATCTCTGCAACCCGACTGAGAAAACTGAGAGATATGGCAGTGAGTAGTGCACTTCACAAGAACATGGAAATATGAACTCAAATGATCATGAAAATGAAAGTATATTGCTTGTACAATACAATGGACTTATTGATACATATGTGTGCCTTGTAATCACACCTTGGTATGGCATAGAGCTCAGCTCTTGGAGGTCTTCACATAGGTCTCTCTAACCACGACTAAAAATTGCCATCTATTTATAGTTGAGTTTGGGAGGCTAACTTCCCTCAATCACTCTCCAATCAATTAGTGATTGATTTGATTCTCTATCTACCACAAATCATGAATTTGTGGCTCCTCTTTTGCTTTTTGATCAAGTGGACTCAACCACTTAAGATTCTTTCACTTTTACATTAAGTAAACTCTTCAAAAGTTACAAGAGGTAGTTCACAAGTGAACTTTACATAGTCTTCATTTTAAAGCTTCTTCTATGAATTTGTGGGACTCAAGCCAATACTTAGGCTTGTTATAAACTTTCTCCAAAAGCTCCCCCTCAAGCCAAGTATGCTTGAGGTCTTCAATCTTCCAAGATTACCTGCAAACTTATCATAGCCTTGAATTTGCAAATCTTTGTACCATCCAATGCTTTGGTTAGAATATGTGCACATTCTTGATGAGTGGACACATATGATATTTGAATTTCTTTGCTTAGAACCTTCTCTCGTACATAGTGATAATGAACTTCAATATGTTTAGTCCTTGCATGAAAAATAGGATTAGCAGCCAAATGAATAGAACTCATATTGTCACCAAAAATAGTTGGAGTTTCAAGCTCCAATCCCAAATCTTTGAATAATGTCTTCATCCACATAGCTTCCTGAGTAGTTATGGCAAGACCTCTATATTCAGCTTCAGTAGAAGAAAGAGCAGCTATAGGTTGCTTCTTGGATGACCATGAAATAAGTTTTGAACCTGCAAAGGTAAGATAACCTGAAGTGCTCCTTCTATCTTCCTTGGAACCAGCCCAATCTGCATCAGAAAATAGTGTCAAACCTAAATCACATACATAAGGATAATAAAGTCCTTCATTTATGGTTCCTTTGAGATACTTGAGAATCCTTTTGGCAGCATCCATATGTGGTTTCCTTGGTGTGTGCATAAATTGACTTAGCACACTCACACTATAACATATATCTACTCTTGTCAATGTGGCATAGTTGAGACTACCCACTAGACTTTGATATGATGTGATGTCCTCTATGAGTTCACCTTCATGTGAGCTCAATTTGTGATTGACCTCCATTGGAGTACCTGCAATCTTACAATCTTGCATCTTGAATTTTGCCAACATGTCCTTAATGTACTTTCTTTGAGTGAGAAACAAACCATGATCTTTGTAGACAACTTCCAAACCTAGGAAGTAGGTAGGTGAACCCAAATCACTTATCTTGAACTCTTCTCTCATCTGATCTTTGATCTTCTTCATACCATCTACATCATTTCCTGTCAATATAATATCATCTACATATACACATAGGTAGATGATCTCAGAATTACTCTTTTTAATAAAGAGTGAAGGATCTGCCTTGCTTGGTTGAAAGCCTTTGTCCTGCAAGAATGAAACAAGCCTGAAATTCCAAGGTCTTGGAGCTTGCTTGAGACTATACAATGCTTTGTTAAGTTTACACACATAATCAGCATAAACTTGATTCTCAAAACCAGGTGGTTGTGCCATATATACCTCTTCTGTTATCCAACCATTCAAGAATGCATTCTTTACATCTAGTTAAAGTATCTTCCAATTTTTGGAAGAGGCAATACTAAGCAAAACCCTAATAGTAGGCATCTCTGCCACAGGAGAGAAGGTCTCCTCATAATCAATTCCCTGAGTTTGTGGAAAGACTTTTGCTACAAGCCTTGCCTTATACCTGTTAATGGAACCATCAGAATTTTTCTTGAGTTTATAGACCCATCTTGAGCCTATTACCTTCATGGATGAAGTCTTGGGCACCAAATCCCAAGTGTTGTTTTCCTCAAGTGCTTCAATCTCTTCCTTCATTGCATGCTTCCACTCTGTTTTTGCTTTGGCCTCTTCAAATGATGATGGCTCCTCTTGGTTTATGTCATGTGCTATGTAGATAGAATGTTTAGTTACTAATGAGGTGTCAAACCCATACCTTTCTGGTTTTTTCTTTTCCCTCATAGATCTTCTTAGGCCATGATGTGATGATTCTACCTCATGTCCAAGTTCTTGCAATTTTGCTTTACCTTTAGACTTCCATGCTTTGATTTTTCCATCTGGGATTCTTCATCATCCTCTGAGGTGTCTTGTTCTTCAATCTTTGGTTGCTCTCTACCAAGCTTTGGAAAATCTTCTTCAAGATCATATGGTAAATTGACCTTCCTTCATGAATCTTCATACCATGAATTGTTCTCATCAAAAACTACATCTCTGCTTACCAAGAATCCTTTGTTGGTAGGGTTGTATAACATGTAGCCCTTTTGATTGTTGTCATATCCAATAAATACACACCTTTTTGCTTTTGGATCCATCTTGCCTCTAACCTATGAAGGAACATGAGCAAAAGCAATACATCCAAAAATTTTACAATGATCTAAGCTTGGTCTTCTTCCATTCCAAGCCTCATATGGAGTCATCCCATCAAGGGATTTTGAAGGCAACCTGTTAATCAAGTAAGTGGCTATAGATACAGCCTCAGCCCATAAGTAATTAGGTAAATGCTTTTCATTTAACATAGACCTTGCAGCTTCAACAATTGTCCTATTCCTCCTTTCTGCCACTCCATTTTGCTCAGGAGTGTACCTTGTAGTTACCTCTCTTTTGATTCCTCTTTCTTGAAGAAAAGAATCAAAATCATGGGAGAAGTATTCTCCCCCTCCATCTGACCTTAGCCTTTTTAGTGATTTACCTGTTTGATTCTCCACAAGAGCCAAATACCTTTTGAAACATGAAAAAACTTCATCTTTGTGTTTCAAAAAGAATAGGATAGTCCATCTGCTGCAATCATCAATAAAGAAGACATAATACCTTGATCCAGATATTGAATCTTCCTTGCTAGGTCCCCATACATCTGTATGAACCAACTCCAGGAGATCTCCATGCATATAACCTTTCTTCATGAATGGTAACCTGTGAGACTTTCCAAATTGACATGCACTAAACTTATAAATCATATGTTGTTTTGACAAATTAGGGAGTCCAAGTACACTTTGGTACCTGCAAATTTGCTTGTGCTAACCTTTTGTGCCATACTTCCAATTTTGTGAGTGTCAGACTACCATAAATAAAGAGAGCAATGTTTCTAGTGTCTTGTAAGTCAAATGTGAACAATCTACCTGTCTTTTCACCTTTTGCAATTTTTCTGAATCCTTGACTTGGATCTTCAACAAATGCTCCTGCTTTTGTGAACCTGACTTGCAACCCTTTCTCTACTATCTGCCCAACACTTATCAAATTCTTTGTAATGGTAGGGACATAGAGTACCTTACTGAGTAGGTTGATCTTTCCATCAGGTGCTTTGACATTGCCTACTTTCTCCACAAGATGTTTTGTATCATCTCCTGTTTGAACCTCATGCTTATTCCTTGGATCTTCTAAATCTGATAGGAGTGCCACATTTCCTACCACGTGATTTGAACAACTTGAATCTATGTAGAAGACATGCTCATCAGATTTACCTTGTGGCATAGCCATGTTCATGATCAGTAATGAATCCTATTTGTTTGAGTCTTCTGTGTAGTTATTGAAGTCTCTCCTTCCTTTGTAGCCTCCTTGATAGTTTGAATGATTGTAGTTGTTGTAATTGCCATGGTAGTTGTTGAACCTTCCTCTTGAGTAGCCATAACTTCCTCTATTGTATCCTGCTTTAGCATTATAGAATAAAACCAGTTGGCCCACCATAAACACAGGGGTCTTGAGGAAATGATCATGAGTACAGGCTTGACGAAGCTGAACTTCTTGAAGAACCAGAAAACTTTCCCAGCGGTGTTCTTCCAATGATCTGAGTGCATCCAACCGAAATGGCAAAGATTCTTCCGGCAGCAATTCTGAGCTAAGGCAATGCGTAGGGTCGGTACTACTACTTCCATCAACGCAATAGCTTCCAATCCATAAGCAAGCTTGAACGCGGTCTTACCAGTAGCAATTTTGTACGTACTCTGGTAAGCCCATAAAACTGTAGGTAGTAACTGGTCCCAACGTTCCGGACATTCCAAAAGCAATTTGTGGAGCATATTCAACAGAGTCGTATTGGTGCTTTCAGCCAGACCATTAGCGCGTGGATAGTACTATGAGCTGAATTTATGTACAATTTGAAAAGTCTGAGTCAGCACTTGCATTAAGTTATTTGCAAAATGTGTTCCTTGGTCCGTCACTAGTTCCAGAGGTAACCTGTAGCAGACCGTAAAGCCCAAGCTTCCACCCACCTAGTGGCATAATCTGTACAAGTCAGTATGTATCGAGTGTTGGTGAGGGTCGCTGGTGGTGTTATTGGGCCAATAAAATCTAGACCCCACTTCTGAAAGGGTTCCAAAGGTAAGACAGGCTGAAGGGGAAAGAAGTGCCGTTGTAATGGCTGTCTAGATTGTTGACAGGTATCACACAGCTGCACAAACTGAACCACATCTCTGTACATTATAGGCCACCAAAGCCCACTTTGCAAAATTTTACGGTGAGTAAGATCAGTTGTGAAATGTCCGCCCGAGGGTAATGAATGAGCCATAGCAATAACCGATTCTGCTTCATGTGGAGGGATATATCAAAGTAAAACACCAGTATGATCCATGTAGTACAGTTGACCTACAATCAACCGGAATCTTCGACTGTAAACTGCAAGTTTTTGCTGCAGAGTAGGGGGAGTATGAGGAGGAAGACACCCATCAGTGAGGAAAGTTAGTAACGTATCGTAGTATGTAGGTAACGTATCGTAGTATGTAGGAGCAACAAGAGGTTCTGCAGATTCTTCAGTAGTTGGCTCGGTAATGTAAATTGCCGGTGTAGTGTCATCAACCCCTACCGGAGACTCACCGGAATCCAATCAAGATAAAAAATCCACCAAGGCATGTGTTGTGCTAGGTCAATGAATAACTTCATAGTCGAACTCCTGTAATAATAAAACCCATCTAGCCAATCAACCACCTAAATGTTGCTGTCGGACCAAATACACGAGTGCGGCATGATCCACATGGAAGGTGAATTTTCAGCCCAACAAATAATGTCGGAACTTCTTAACAGAGTACACCAATCCAAGACATTCTTGTTTGGTCACTGAATAGTTTCTTTCAGCAGGGGCTAATCGACGACTGGCATAATACACAGGACGAAACCATTTGTCAATTTGTTGCATGAGGACACTACCAATCGCAATATCTGATGCGTCTACGAAAACATGAAACAATCGTTCCCAATCAGGTGGTTGCAAAATTGGGACCTGCGTCAATAAAACATTTAAACGATCAAATGCATTTTGACACTCTGGAGTCCATTCGTACTTCCGCCGAGTGCTAGTCATAAGCCGATTAAGTGGTGTCATTAAATGAGCTAACCACCGTAAATGTCTGCCATCCCACCGGATTTGACCAAGAAAGTGCATAACTTCTTTCGGTGTCGTTGGGACTAGTGCCTCCAACACGGTTGCGACTTTATCCGGATCAACTTGGATTCCTTGTTCAGAGATAATATGACCGAGTAGTTTGCCACAAGAGACCGCAAAAATAGATTTGGTCGGATTCAAGCATAATCGGTACTCTCAACATTCTTCAAAGAAGCACCGTAAATGATACAAGTGCACCAAAGTCTTGCCAAATAAGGAAAAATCATCCAAATATACTTGCATAAAAGTAGTCAAGTAGGGTGAAAAGACTTCTTGCATACATCTTTGGAACGTACTCGAAGCATTCCTTAACCCAAACCATATTACGGTGCAAGCATAGACACCCAATTTGTTAGTTGTCTTCGGTATATCTTGTTCTTCCATCCTCACTTGATTATATCCACTGTAACCATCCAAAAAACAATACATCTCATGCCCTGCCACCCTGTCGAGCATTGTGTCCAAAAAGGGGAGAGGGAATGGATCCGGTATAGTGGCAGCATTCAATTTCCAATAATCAGCATAGATACGCAATTGTTTATTTTTCTTCGGGACCATCACTATTGGAGATATCCACTCAGCATGCTCAATTGGCACAATGAATCCCACCTTCAATAACCAATCAAGTTCTGCTTTGACATGTGCTGCATAATTGGGGTTCATTCAGTAACTAGATTGTTTGATTGGCCTCGCATCCGGTTTAAGCACGACCCAATGTTGATAAATCCGTGGATCAAGACCTTTCATGTCTCTATATTCCCAAGCAAAAACATCAGAGAATTCATGCAGGAGTTGTACCAAATCATCTTGGAATGTCTCTGCTAAGTCTGCCTTAATCTTAACTGATCGCGGGTTGATCGTATCACCCGAATTCTATGTTACTAATTGATCTCCCGGTACATAAAATTGTTGAGATTTTACCAAATCATCAGTTGGCTGCAAGAGTTGATGTAAGGTGGCATCATCCATAGCTACGCTATCCTCTGCTTCTGCCTCTCCGGTCACTGGTACAACCGTACAAGCTGCCGGACTCCACATGTCTATTACCGACTGGAGATCTACAGTACCTAATGAGATCAGATCCTTATTGTTCTTCAGGAACGCCTCTTCCTCATCATCAGATAATCCATCCAACATGTGGACCGGCTCCGCTACATATGGTCATGCATGAAGATCGCAGGGTCGCATAGCATCCAATTTAACTACAGATTTCCGGTGATTGTCTTTGAAAGTTAACTCCTGCGCTGACCAATCTTGTACAACTTTGGCTTGCTTCAGCCATGGGCGACCGAAAAGTAAGTTGTAGTCGAGGCTGGATTTTGGTAATTCTAGGACTACAAAAGTCATTTTGAATGTGGTGCCCTGCAAGGTAATCGGAATATTACGTACTAGTCCCACCAGATGGACTCGGGATTGGTCTGCCATTCGTACAAAAAAATTATACAGGTTCAATTTGGGTCCAACCCAATTTCTTGCAGAGAGCTGCAGTTGCAGTATTCACACCTGAACCACCATCAATTAACACTTGAGTAATCTTTTGGTTTTTATGCCAGACAATGATCAATGGGACTAAATGATCCACAGTAGAATCAATCTCCGGTTTTATGGTTGCAGTCGCCAGAGTACATGAAGGTCGGGGACTAACTTGCTATTGGAATTACTACCTTACTCCTGGCACTAATGCAAGCAACTGTCCCAAAGGGAGTGTGATGGAAGCCTTAGATAGGATATCCCATGCCTGATCTGTTTGTGTCGTAATTCTCACCATTTCTGATGATGATTCTAATGTTGTTGGGGAACAATTTTGTTCATTCGATCTTGCCTGCGGTAGCGGGACCTGTGTTACCGAAATTGGATCAGGAAACACAGTTGGCTCCTTAGCTGTCCATTGACTAGCCTTTTCAAACATTTGTTGCTGCTCACAGATACCAGGCTCGAACACTTCCGCTGTTGGTTGCAACTGCGTACCCGATCTTGTCTACACTACAGCTGCTTGTGACTCGACTGGTGAAATATAAACCATGTTGGTCATTGGATTTTCTCGCTCCTTCTTCCTTTTGTCGTATTTTGCTGCTTCCTTGTAGAATCTATGGATGTGGCCAATCTCGCCGCAAAAATGACATCGCGAGGGTGGAAGAGAGGTACCTTTCGTTGATGTACCCACCTGCCATCGATTTGAATTGAAATTGGTGTTCCGCTGATCCCGGTAATTCCTATATCCTTGCGACTGATTGGTTCACATCTGTGGTGGCACGTAATGGGTTGCTGGTTGACCTGGTTCCTGTATGATGGCGTTTACAGCTGCCCTACCCTGCACCTTGGCATTATACGCGCAGGTTTCCATTGAGTGTCTTGTTGTGTTACAGATGGCACAATACATTTGGTTAAGGGCACATGTGGCACTGGTGTGCCCTGGATTTTTACACTTGGTACAATACACCTATTTGGCCTAATCATCAGCTACATTCTTACTGGCTTTCAGCCATTCCAAGTCCTCTGTAAATCCTCCAACTTTGTGCTCCAGTTGTGAGGCCATCGCAATTATTGCATCCAATGTCACTCCGCCCACACAGCGAATGATCATGATTTGTCTTAACTGTGGATTCAGTCTGTTAATGAACCACTGAGTTATAACATCGTCCGGTAGATTAGTATGTGCCGGAGGCAACTGCCTTAAGTGAGTTTGAAACAGTGTTGCGTATTCCTGAACAGTCTGATGTGGCTTCTGACCATTGTTCTGCTAATCAAAGATTTCGATAGGATTTTTCTTCAACCAGAACCTCTGTAAAAATGCATCTCTCACATCATCATTGTTGAAGATAAAATATATGTTTCTTGGATCCACTCTTTTTTCATCATCATTTGTACCTTTTTCTACCTTTCATTCAGTTAATAAAGCACTCTTGTATAGGTGTGTGTGAGTGCCACACTAGAGAATAAGTGGGATTCATTCTCCTTCTATCAGATGACAATCCACCATAGATCCATATGATGAGTACTAGTCTTCACCCTCATGATGATCATCTTCTGCAGACATATGAGAGTTCTTAACTAAAATAGTTCATTTGTCCAAGCTTAGCCAATTCTGAACCTTTTTAGAGTCCCCCTCCCTATATCTTTTGAGAAAGTAGTTCTTTGTTAAAGTTTTCCTGCACTATCTTTAGTGCTTCTGCAGAGGACCTGCAATCAACGACAATATATCATAGCTATATGACACAAGAGACTCCATATAAGATCATCCGTAGACTGCAAAGCTAGCAGGTGCCTGAAGCAGAATGAATGCTTCTGAACATGACCGCTTGGCATAAGCTTCTCTTCCCCAGTTTGTTCTCGTCCCAAGTTTACTTCCTTTGTTCAGGTGTTTTGTCATGGACTGCTGTTTTCCATACTCACTAGGAGCATTTCAAGAGTAGTCTCTCACGTGACCTGTCTTGGTAGATGCAGGGATTTTGGCTAATCTCCTGTCTCTTTGCTTTGTGGAAGATGACATAGGTATACCTTGAATACCAGCCTTACATGTTGGAGCATAGAGAGCTACAAGTATGAAGCCAACACCATCCATATTGGCATCATATGTAAGACCCACTTCGACGTTTTCCTCCAGATCCCTATTCAGACCAGAAGTCTTTCTGACTTTGTAATTGATGGAGTCTCCTTGGCAATAGCCACATTGATAACAGTACTCTACTCCCCTTGGCTATTGGATTATCATGTGCTCCCTCATCTCCCTTTTCAATTTTAGCTGCACCTTCCCTTTTCTATGTTCACTTTTTCGCCCCCTTTTTTTTTGTCATTGAGCTATGCAGCCTCCTTCAAATCAGTTGCTAGCTTGACTACATCCTTTATCTCCAGTCCACTGATGCCCTTTTTTGGCGATCTATTTTCTGTCAATAGTGAACCCTTGGATCTGTCTTCCTCTTCTGGCGGTTTGGCATTTTTTTTGCTTCTCTAACTATATCATTAGAAGTATGAACTAATTGCATTGTTTGCCCACCTGCAGTTCCATTCGAATCCCCATCAGGCCCAGAATACCTGTATTGAGAGTCCTCTTCTCTTTCTTGAAGGTTCCGCTTGGTAGTAATCCTGCTACCTTTTCTACCTTGGTAAGGAAGCACATCAGTATACAGTCGGGGAACCTTCATATCATAAGCTTCTAGCCTCCTTAAGTTAACTGCTAAATTTTCATAATATTGTTTACCCTAGTGAGTCATTTGAGCATCCGAGCTCAACCCTTATGATGGAATGTCATTGAAACTATTGGACAGTCCTGCACTCAAATAGTTTGCATTCAAGTGCCCACCTCTGAGTAAATGATGCTCGTTATCTCTAATATATGGTTCTCTCTCATTCCACATGCTCTTGCTACTCCTTTGCATGATTCTTTATGCTTATCCTCCTCAAGAGGCTGAACCATTATTCCCTTATTCCCTGTACAGATCCCTGAAGAACCATTGCTGCCTTATGCAAGGGCATTGCACCACCTGATTAAAGAGAAACTTGTCCTTGGCATATTTTAGTTCTGCTGATCCAACAATCCTTGTACTATCTATAACAACCTTTAGTGCTGCCATATTCATAAGATTTGCTAGAGCTACTCCTGAGGACCCTAGAGTTCCTTGGGAAATGAGCTTCAGGCCCCCATGACCGCTGAGATGAATCCCGTAAAAAATAGTCTCCTTCTTTTCATGCTCGCCATAGCCTGCAAACATACGGTCCTTTGTGGCCAATTCTAGGCAAGAGACTATAATAACAATCCTCAGGCCCAACTTCACCATGAAGATGTCGCCATACTCCAACATGAGAGCTGCGAGGGTCTGAGGAGTGATGCCCTGAGGATAGCTGTACAAGCCATCTATGAATGGGATGTCAAAATATGAACCTTCCCCAGACTTCCATGCTTTGATCATAGACGCCTCAACATCTTGGCAAGAGATGCAGTATGTTTGTCTGCATCATTATGAAAATGAGTTCCTCCACCTAGAAAATTGACTTTTTCGCCTTTTATAGTCATCTAATGTTGATGAGAATGTATTTGGAACATTTGACTTCCATACTTCATTCCTACTTGCTGGCCATTGTATAGGTACTGAGGAACTTTTTATAGTTACATCGGAATCACTATGTCTAGCTACTTCATCGGTTTCAGATCCATCCTCATTCCCATCACCATCCTCTACCCTATTTTTCCTTAGCCTTCTTGAAGCCATTCCTCCAACATCTTGCACATGTGTAGAATCGTGTTTGCTCTGAAAGGCAGCCTTTAAGAAGGAACCATAAAAGATGCCCATGATAGACAATGCCACTAAGATAAGACAAGCTGAGAAAGCTAGGCGAGGTAAAATAAAGCTTTGTCTCACTCAGAGTCGTAGTTCCTTACTAAAACTATAAGCATGTACTATCCGTGCAAGTTCATACATATCTGGTACATGCAGTCGCCAACAGATATATGCAATCCAATAAGATTAAGTCCTTGTTTCTGTGGATTAATGCCAAAATATTCCCTCCGAGTCCATTCACATCAATCATAGCCTTTAGTGCAGCCCTTTCGTGAAAACCACTAGGCATACATTTGACAACCTCAGCATGCAACACCTCACTACCAAGTTCATCTATAAGCCCCATCATACGACATTTCTGCCTATTGGCTCTGTAGACCACGTCCCTAAAAGTCTCCAGAACAGCCTTAGCGAGCAAAGTTACGTTTTCTCCAAACATCCCTGCATCTAATGGAAATGCTTTTACAGACCTTTTAGCGCTTAACAAGCCCCCAATCAGTATGTTGGATTCGTCTTCTCATCCTTGGTTGCAGGGATGCACCAAGTCATTAAGATGTGGGTGTTCATAAGGATCATGACTGCCCACCACACGCATTCCCCTTTGCTACCTATGCCCTGATTTCCACGCCTATTGGTCTCATTTTTTTTTCTATTGAGGTCTAGAAAAGCTTATCAGCTGATTTCCTTCGAGGATATGATAGGGAAAAGAATAGGTTATGGTTAGGTTTTCCTATAGACTTCTCCATTATTGTGCTCAATCGGTTTGTGTGCAAATGCATAAAGAACAAATGATCTTACCTTCTTTTCTTCCAAGCTTCATTGATGAAGATGATGATCCAAATCTCCCTTTGAAATTTGTAGAAGAAGCCCCCAAAGAATCTTATTCACACATGATTAGAGAAAAATCAACAAGGCTAATAGAAAAAATCGACATAATAACCAAAAGATTTTTAAAATCTACTCATATTCTACTCGTGACTTGAAGAATCAGCACACATGGTAGCTTAATCACCCAAAATGGGGATCTTCATCACACCAAAAATGGCTCATCTCAACAAGTTATTATGAATCTTGCAAGCCGCAAATGCTCACAAGAGCGTAACAAAATGAAGAGCTCAACAAATCGTCATGAAAAACTTGCATACACGTCTCTTTCACGCCAAAAACCATCACGTAAGTGACAAGAGAATGCTCCCCGACAACGGCGCCAAAAGTTGTTGATGTTGTAGCATCACAACTCATACTTGTCAAACCAGGAAGCATCTCATGAGACCCAAATGTTTGTGTAGAAGCACTCAGCAGACGTAATGGCGCTTCGTCAACGTATGATTAACAACGTTATCAACAGGAAGATACAACATAAGCATCGCGAATGATGCACCTAATCGTAATCACAAGCATAATAATGACATAATCATACATCAACGTGTCAAGCATTAGACAAGAAGAGAACAAGCACGCATACACATCATGACGACGAGAGAGCAAGAGTCTATCTACAAACTAGCATAATCTCATTACTTCTCAAAAAGCTCTCTCCAAAAGAAGAGGTGGAGACCTCTTTATATACAAAATGGCAAAAAAGCATGCTATGTGGGATTTCTCAACTGAAAGGAGAATGAATCCCACTTATTCTCTAGTGTGGCACTCACACACACCTATACAAGAGTGCTTTATTAACTTAATGAAAGGTAGAAAAAGGTACAAATGATGATGAAAAAAGAGTGGATCCAAGAAATATATATTTTATCTTCAACGGGATGCAGGAAGCATCTCATGAGACCCAAATGTTTGCGTAGAAGCACTCAGCAGAGGTAATGGCGCTTCATCAACATATGATTAACAACGTTATCAATAGGAAGATACAACATAAGCATCGTGAATGATGCACCTAATCGTAATCACAAGCATAATAACGCCATAATCATACATCAACGTGTCACAAGCGTTAGACAAGAAGAGAACAGGCACGCATACACATCATGACGACGAGAGAGCAAGAGTCTATCTACAAACTAGCATAATCTCATTACTTCTCAAAAAGCACTCTCCAAAAGAAGAGGTGGAGACCTCTTTATATACAAAATGGCAAAAAAGCATGCTATGTGGGATTTCTCAACTGAAAGGAGAATGAATCCCACTTATTCTCTAGTGTGGCACTCACACACACCTATACAAGAGTGCTTTATTAACTGAATGAAAGGTAGAAAAAGGTACAAATGATGATGAAAAAAGAGTGGATCCAAGAAATATATATTTTATCTTCAACACTCCCCCCCTCCTTGACTTTGTCGTCCTCGATTGTGCCACTTAAGGAAGATTGTGCGACATCTGAGGCATTTCAGTGAATTGTTTGAGGCACCTAATGCATTTAGAAAAAGACACTCGATGTTTTGGTGGAAATCTTATGAAGAGAAATCTTCGAGGATAGCCAATGATTGCTGCACCTCCAATCCATGCTTGCAAGGATTGGATCTACAAAGAAAATGACAAAGCATGTCTCGGAGGAAGAAATGGAGGACATAATGAACAGAACTTCCAATGGTTCAGAGGAGGAGTGAGCTAAAGCTGCAGTAGATAATGGTACAGTTGTATGTCTGGACCTCGCTACAAAGGTAAGCTTTTGGGGGAGGAAGCCTCAGAGAACAATATTCCTCAACCTGCAGGATAAAAGCCTTTATTTCCCATCATAAATACAAATCCGAAGGAAACCCAATATAAATGGCAGAAAGGGGAAACAGCTATCGTAGATATAATCAGAACCCTATGGCTCATTGTTTTAACGCATTCAGCAATCCGGTATGGACCAAACCACCGTAATTTATATTTTCTAGCAGATCGATTTGCTTTAGCATTATAGAATAAAACCAATTGGCCCACCATAAACATAGGGGTCTTGAGGACATGATCATGAGTACAGCCTTGACGAAGCTAAACTTCTTGAAGAACCAGAAAACTTTCCCAGCGGTGTTCTTCCAATGATCTGAGTGCATCCAACCGAAATGGCAAAGATTCTTCCGGTAGCAATTCTGAGCTAAGGCAATGCGTAGGCTCGGTACTACTACTTCCATCGACGCAATAGCTTCCAATCCATAAGCAAGCTTGAACGGGGTCTTACCAGTAGCAATTTTGTACGTACTCCGGTAAGCCCACAAAACTGCAGGTAGTAACTGGTCCCAACGTTCCGGACATTCCAAAAGCAATTTGTGGAGCATATTCAACAGAGTCGTATTGGTGCTTTCAGCCAGACCATTAGCGCGTGGATAGTACGATGAGCTGAATTTATGTACAATTTGAAAAGTCTGAGTCAGCACTTGCATTAAGTTATTTGCAAAATGTGTTCCTTGGTCCGTCACTAGTTCCAGAGGTAACCCGTAGCGCGGAAAGACATCCTTCATCAAACATTTGGCCACCGAAATAGCTGTGGCAGACCGTAAAGCCCAAGCTTCCACCCACCTAGTGGCATAATCTGTACAAGTCAGTATGTATCGAGTGTTGGTGAGGGTCGCTGGTGGTGTTATTGGGCCAATAAAATCTAGACCCCACTTCTGAAAGGGTTCCAAAGGTAAGACAGGTTGAAGGGCAAAGAAGTGCCGCTGTAATGGCTGTCTAGATCGTTGACAGGTATCACACAGCTGCACAAACTGAACCACATCTCTGTACATTATAGGCCACCAAAGCCCACTTTGCAAAATTTTACGGTGAGTAAGATCAGCTGTGAAATGTCCGCCCGAGGGTAATGAATGAGCCATAGCAATAACCGATTCTGCTTCATGTGGAGGGATATATCGAAGTAAAACACCAGTATGATCCATGTAGTACAGTTGACCTACAATCAATCGGAATCTTCGACTGTAAACTGCAAGTTTTTGCTGCAGAGCAGGGGGAGTATGAGGAGGAAGACACCCATCAGTGAGGAAAGTTAGTAACATATCGTAGTATGTAGGTAACGTATCGTAGTATGTAGGAGCAACAAGAGGTTCTGCAAATTCTTCAGTAGTTGGCTTGGTAATGTAAATTGCCGGTGTAGTGTCATCAACCCCTACCGGAGACTCACCGGAATCCAATCAAGATAAAAAATCCGCCAAGGCATGTGCTGTGCTAGGTCAATGAATAACTTCATAGTCGAACTGTTGTAATAATAAAACCCATCTAGCCAATCAACCACCTAAATGTTGCTGTCGGACCAAATACACGAGTGCGGCATGATCCACATGGAAGGTGAATTTTCAGCCCAACAAATAATGTCGGAACTTCTTAACAGAGTACACCAATCCAAGACATTCTCGTTTGGTCACTGAATATTTTCTTTCAGCAGGGGCTAATCGACGACTGGCATAATACAGAGGCCAAAACCATTTGTGAATTTGCTGCATGAGGACACTACCAATCGCAATATCTGATGCGTCTACGAAAACATGAAACAATCGTTCCCAATCAGGTGGTTGCAAAATTGGGGCCTGCGTCAATAAAACATTTAAACGATCAAATGCATTTTGGCACTCTGGAGTCCATTCGTACTTCCGCGGAGTGCTAGTCATAAGCCGATTAAGTGGTGTCATTAGTGGTGTCATTAAATGAGCTAACCACCGTAAATGTCTCCCATCCCACCGGATTTGACCAAGAAAGTGCATAACTTCTTTTGGTGTCGTTGGGACTAGTGCCTCCAACACGGTTGCGACTTTATCCGGATCAACTTGGATTCCTTGTTCAGAGATAATATGACCGAGTAGTTTGCCACAAGAGACCGCAAAAAGAGATTTGGTCGGATTCAAGCATAATCGATACTCTCGGCATTTTTCAAAGCAGCACCGTAAATGATACAGGTGCGCCAAAGTCTTGCCAAATAAGGAAAAATCATCCAAATATACTTGCATAAAAGTAGTCAAGTAGGGTGAAAAGACTTCTTGCATACATCTTTGGAACGTACTCGAAGCATTCCTTAACCCAAACCATATTGCGGTGCAAGCATAGACACCCCAATTTGTGATAAAAGTTGTCTTCGGTATATCTTGTTCTTCCATCCTCACTTGATTATATCCACTGTAACCATCCAAAAAAGAATACATCTCATGCCCTGCCACCCTGTCGAGCATTGTGTCCAGAAAGGGGAGAGGGAATGGATCCGATACAGTGGCAGCATTCAATTTCCAATAATCAGCATAGATACGCAACTGTTTATTTTTCTTCGGGACCATCACTATTGGAGATATCCACTCAGCATGCTCAATTGGCACAATGAATCCCACCTTCAATAACCAATCAAGTTCTGCTTTGACCTGTGCTGCATAATTGGGGTTCATTCGGTAACTAGATTGTTTGATTGGCCTTGCATCCGGTTTAAGCACGACCCAATGTTGATAAATCCGTGGATCAAGACCTTTCATGTCTCTATAATCCCAAGCAAAATCATCAGAGAATTCATGCAGGAGTTGTACCAAATCATCTTGGAATGTCTCTGCTAAGTCTGCCTTAATCTTAACTGATCGCGGGTTGATCGTATCACCCGAATTCTATGTTACTAATTGATCTCCCGGTACATAAAATTGTCGAGATTTTACCAAATCATCAGTTGGCTGCAAGAGTTGATGTAAGGTGGCATCATCCATAGCTACGCTATCCTCTGCTTCTGCCTCTCCGGTCACTGGTACAACCGTACAAGCTGCCGGACTCCACATGTCTATTACCGACTGGAGATCTACAGTACCTAATGAGATCAGATCCTTATTGTTCTTCAGGAACGCCTCTTCCTCATCATCAGATAATCCATCCAACATGTGGACCGGCTCCGCTACATATGGTCATGCATGAAGATCGCAGGGTCGCATAGCATCCAATTTAACTACAGATTTCTGGTGATTGTCTTTGAAAGTTAACTCCTGCGCTGACCAATCTTGTACAACTTTGGCTTGCTTCAGCCATGGGCGACCGAAAAGTAAGTTGTAGTCGAGGCTGGATTTTGGTAATTCTAGGACTACAAAAGTCATTTTGAATGTGGTGCCCTGCAAGGTAATCGGAATATTACGTACTAGTCCCACCGGATGGACTCGGGATTGGTCTGCCATTCGTACAAAAAAATTATACAGGTTCAATTTGGGTCCAACCCAATTTCTTGCAGAGAGCTGCAGTTGCAGTATTCACACCTGAACCACCATCAATTAACACTTGAGTAATCTTTTGGTTTTTATGCCAGACAATGATCAATGGGACTAAATGATCCACAGTAGAATCAATCTCCGGTTTTATGGTTGCAGTCGCCAGAGTACATGAAGGTCGGGGACTAACTTGCTATTGGAATTACTGCCTTACTCCTGGCACTAATGCAAGCAACTGTCCCAAAGGGAGTGTGATGGAAGCCTTAGATAGGATATCCCATGCCTGATCTGTTTGTGTCGTAATTCTCACCATTTCTGATGATGATTCTAATGTTGTTGGGGCACAATTTTGTTCATTCGATCTTGCCTGCGGTAGCGGGACCTGTGTTACCGAGATTGGATCAGGAAACACAGTTGGCTCCTTAGCTGTCCATTGACTAGCCTTTTCAAAAATTCATTTCTACTCACAGATACCAGGCTCGAACACTTCCGCTGTTGGTTGCAACTGCGTACCCGATCTTGTCTGCACTACAGCTGCTTGTGACTCGACTGATGAAATATAAACCATGTTGGTCATTGGATTTTGTCGCTCCTTCTTCCTTTTGTCGTATTTTGCTGCTTCCTTGCAGAGTCTATGGATGTGGCCAATCTCGCCGCAAAAATGACATCGCGAGGGTGGAAGAGACGTACCTTTCGCTGATGTACCCACCTGCCATCGATTTGAATTGAAATTGGTGTTCCGTTGATCCCAGTAATTCCTATATCCTTGTGACTGATTGGTTCACATCTGTGGTGGCACGTAATGGGTTGCTGGTTGACCTGGTTCCTGTATGATGGCGTTTACAGCTACCCTACCCTACACCTTGGCATTATACGCGCAGGTTTCCATTGAGTGTCTTGTTGTGTTACAGATGGCACAATACATTTGGTTAAGGGCACATGTGGCACTGGTGTGCCCTGGATTTTTGCACTTGGTACAATACACCTATTTGGCCTGATCATCAGCTACATTCTTACTGGCTTTCAACCATTCCAAGTCCTCTGTAAATCCTCCAACTTTGTGCTCCAGTTGTGAGGCCATCGCAATTATTGCATCCAATGTCATTCCGCCCACACAGCGAATGATCATGATTTGTCTTAACTGTGGATTCAGTCCGTTAATGAACCACTGAGTTATAACATCGTCCGGTAGATTAGTATGTGCCGGAGGCAACTGCCTTAAGTGAGTTTGAAACAGTGTTGCGTATTCCTGAACAGTCTGATGCGGCTTCTGCCCATTGTTCTCCTAATCAAAGATTTCGGTAGGATTTTTCTTCAACCAGAACCTCTGTAAAAACGCATCTCTCACATCATCATTGTTAAAGATAAAATATATATTTCTTGGATCCACTCTTTTTTCATCATCATTTGTACCTTTTTCTACCTTTCATTCAGTTAATAAAGCACTCTTGTATAGGTGTGTGTGAGTGCCACACTAGAGAATAAGTGGGATTCATTCTCCTTCTATCAGATGACAATCCACCATAGATCCATATGATGAGTACTAGTCTTCACCCTCATGATGATCATCTTCTGCACACAACTGAGAGTTCTTAACTAAAATAGTTCATTTGTCCAAGCTTAGCCAATTCTGAACCTTTTTAGAGTCCCCCTCCCTATATCTTTTGAGAAAGTAGTTCTTTGTTAAAGTTTTCTTGCACTATCTTTAGTGCTTCTGCAGAGGACCTGCAATCAACGACAATATTTCATAGCTATATGACACAAGAGACTCCATATAAGATCATCTGTAGACTGCAAAGCTAGCAGGTGCCTGAAGCAGAATGAATGCTTCTGAACATGACCGCTGGGCATAAGCTTCTCTTCCCCAGTATGTTCTCGTCCCAAGTTTACTTCCTTTGTTCAAGCGTTTTGTCATGGACTGCTGTTTTCCATACTCACTAGGAGCATTTCAAGAGTAGTCTCTCACGTGACCTGTCTTGGTAGATGCAAGGATTTTGGCTGATCTCCTGTCTCTTTGCTTTGTGGAAGATGACATAGGTATACCTTGAATACCAGCCTTACATGTTGGAGCATAGAGAGCTACAAGTATGAAGCCAACACCATCCATATTGGCATCATATGTAAGACCCACTTCGATGTTTTCCTCCAGATCCCTATTCAGACCAGAAGTCTTTCTGACTTTGTAATTGATGGAGTCTCCTTGGCAATAGCCACATTGATAACAGTACTCTACTCCCCTTGGCTATTGGATTATCATGTGCTCCCTCATCTCCCTTTTCAATTTTAGCTGCACCTTCCCTTTTCTATGTTCACTTTTTCGCCCCCTTTTTTTTTTGTCACTGAGCTATGCAGCCTCCTTCAAATCAGTTGCTAGCTTGACTACATCCTTTATCTCCAGTCCACTGATGCCCTTTTCTGGCGATCTATTTTCTGTCAATAGTGAACCCTTGGATATGTCTTCCTCTTCTGGCGGTTTGGCATTTTTTTTGCTTCTCTAACTATATCATTAGAAGTATGAACTAATTGCATTGTTTGCCCACCTGTAATTCCATTTGAATCCCCATCAGGCCCAGAATACCTATATTGAGAGTCCTCTTCTCTTTCTTGAAGGTTCTACTTGGTAGTAATCCTCCTACCTTTTCTACCTTGATAAGGAAGCACATCAGTATACAGTCGGGGAACCTTCATATCATAAGCTTCTAGCCTCCTTAAGTTAACTGCTAAATTTTCATAATATTGTTTACCCCAGTGAGTCATTTGAGCATCCGAGCTCAACCCTTATGATGGAATGTCATTGAAACTATTGGACAGTCCTGCACTCAAATAGTTTGCATTCAAGTGCCCACCTCTGAGTAAATGATGCTCGTTATCTCTAATATATGGTTCTCTCTCATTCCACATGCTCTTGCTACTCCTTTGCATGATTCTTTATGCTTATCCTCCTCAAGAGGCTGAACCATTATTCCCTTATTCCCTGTACAGATCCCTGAGGAACCATTACTGCCTTATGCAAGGGCTTTGCACCACCCGATTAAAGAGAAACTTGTCCTTAGCATATTTTAGTTCTGCTGATCCAACAATCCTTGTACTATCTATAACAACCTTTAGTGCTGCCATATTCATACGATTTGCTAGAGCTACTCCTCAAGACCCTAGAGTTCCTTGGGAAATGAGCTTCAGGCCCCCATGACCGTTGAGATGAATCCCGTAAAAAATAGTCTCCTTCTTTTCATGCTCGCCATAGCCTGCAAACATACTGTCCTTTGTGGCCAATTCTAGGCAAGAAACTATAATAACAATCCTCAGGCCCAACTTCACCATGAAGATGTCACCATACTCCAACATGAGAGCTGCGAGGGTCTGAGGAGTGATGCCCTGAGGATAGCTGTACAAGCCATCTATGAATGGGATGTCAAAATCTGAACCTTCCCCAGACTTCCATGCTTTGATCATAGACACCTCAACATCTTGGCAAGAGATGCAGTATGTTTGTCTGCATCATTATGAAAATGAGTTCCTCCACCTAGAAAATTGATTTTTTTGCCTTTTATAGTCATCTAATGTTGATCAGAATGTATTTGGAACATTTGACTTCCATACTTCATTCCTACTTGCTGGCCATTGTATAAGTACTGAGGAACTTTTTACAGTTACATCGGAATCACTATGTCTAGCTACTTCATCGGTTTCAGATCCATCCTCATTCCCATCACCATCCTCTACCCTATTTTTCCTTAGCCTTCTTGAAGCCATTCCTCCAACATCTTGCACATGTGTAGAATCGTGTTTGCTCTGAATGGCAGCCTTTAAGAAGGAACCATAAAAGATGCCAATGATAGACAATGCCACTAAGATAAGACAAGTTGAGAAAGCTAGGCGAGGTAAAATAAAGCTTTGTCTCACTCAGAGTCGTAGTTCCTTACTAAAACTATAAGCATCTACTATCCGTGCAAGTTCATACATATCTGGTACATGCAGTCGCCAACAGATATATGCAATCCAATAAGATTAAGTCCTTGTTTCTGTGGATTAATGCCAAAATATTCCCTCCGAGTCCATTCACATCAATCATAGCCTTTAGTGCAGCCCTTTCGTGAAAGCCACTAGGCATACATTTGACAACCTCAGCATGCAACACCTCACTACCAAGTTCACCTATAAGCCCCATCATACGACATTTCTGCCTATTGGCTCTATAGACCATGTCCCTAAAAGTCTCCAGAACAGCCTTAGCGAGCAAAGTTACGTTTTCTCCAAACATCCCCGCATCTAATGGAATTGCTTTTACAGACCTTTTAGCGCTGAACAAGCCCCCAATCAGTATGTTGGATTCGTCTTCTCATCCTTGGTTGCAGGGATGCACCAAGTCATTAAGATGTGGGTGTTCATAAGGATCATGACTGCCCACCACACGCATTCCCCTTTGCTACCTATGCCCTGATTTCCACGCCTATTGGTCTCATTTTTTTCTATAGAGGTCTAGAAAAGCTTATCAGCTGGTTTCCTTCGAGGATATGATAGGGAAAAGAATAGGTTACGATTAGGTTTTCCTATAGACTTCTCCATTATTGTGCTCAATCGGTTTGTGTGCAAATGCATAAAGAACAAATTATCTTACCTTCTTTTCTTCCAAGCTTCATTGATGAAGATGATGAGCCAAATCTCCCTTTGAAATTTGTAGAAGAACCCCCCAAAGAATCTTATTCACACATGATTAGAGAAAAATCAACAAGGCTAATAGAAAAAATCGACATAATAACCAAAAGATTTTTAAAATCTACTCATATTCTACTTGTGACTTGAAGAATCAGCACACATGGTAGCTTAATCACCCAAAATGGGGATCTTCATCACACCAAAAATGGCTCATCTCAACAAGTTATTATGAAACTTGCAAGCCGCAAATGCTCACAAGAGCGTAACAAAATGAAGAGCTCAACAAATCGTCATGAAAAACTTGCATACACGTCTCTTTCACGCCAAAAACCATCACGTAAGTGACAAGAGAACGCTCCCCGGCAACGGCGCCAAAAGTTGTTGACGTTGTAGCATCACAACTCATACTTGTCAAACTAGGAAGCATCTCATGAGACCCAAATGTTTGTGTAGAAGCACTCAGGAGACGTAATGGCGCTTCGTCAACGTATGATTAACAACGTTATCAATAGGAAGATACAACATAAGCATCGCGAATGATGCACCTAATCGTAATCACAAGCATATTAACGACATAATCATACATCAACGTGTCATAAGCATTAGACAAGAAGAGAACAAGCACGCATACACATCATGACGACGAGAGAGCAAGAGTCTATCTACAAACTAGCATAATCTCATTACTTCTCAAAAAGCTCTCTCCAAAAGAAGAGGTGGAGACTTTATATACAAAATGGCAAAAAAGCATGCTATGTGGGATTTCTCAACTGAAAGGAGAATGAATCCCACTTATTCTCTAGTGTGGCACTCACACACACCTATACAAGAGTGCTTTATTAACTGAATGAAAGGTAGAAAAAGGTACAAATGATGATGAAAAAAGAGTGGATCCAAGAAATATATATTTTATCTTCAACGGGATGCAGGAAGCATCTCATGAGACCCAAATGTTTGCGTAGAAGCACTCAGCAGACGTAATGGCGCTTCGTCAACGTATGATTAACAACGTTATCAACAGGAAGATACAACATAAGCATCGCGAATGATGCACCTAATCGTAATCACAAGCATAATAACGCCATAATCATACATCAATGTGTCACAAGCGTTAGACAAGAAGAGAACAAGCACGCATGCACATCATGACGACGAGAGAGCAAGAGTCTATCTACAAACTAGCATAATCTCATTACTTCTCAAAAAGCTCTCTCCAAAAGAAGAGGTGGAGACCTCTTTATATACAAAATGGCAAAAAAGCATGCTATGTGGGATTTCTCAACTGAAAGGAGAATGAATCCCACTTATTCTCTAGTGTGGCACTCACACACACCTATACAAGAGTGCTTTATTAACTGAATGAAAGGTAGAAAAAGGTACAAATGATGATGAAAAAAGAGTGGATCCAATAAATATATATTTTATCTTCAACACTCCCCCCCTCCTTGACTTTGTCGTCCTCGACAAAGCTTTTGCAAGTATGGAGCTTTTGTGGAAGAGTGTGTAGGAGTTCCTTTTGATTTGCATGATCCGTACACCATTGGAGTGTTTTGCTTTGTTGCTTTTCTTCATCTTGCTTTTTGTTTGGAGCCGAGTGCTTTAACTTGGTTCTTTTACCTCATATAGATGGGAATGAATATGCTAGAATGCCTTTCTTTTTTCTTTTCTTTTCTCTTTTTTTTTTTTGATGGATGGATGATGTATGAGCATGAACTGATAAAAATCTAGATGATAGATACAAATAGATGAACTTAATTCATCTCTTCTTAGTCCATATGCATGAGTGGGGACTAAGGGTGCATGGGCGGAAAACAAAAAAGTGTCTATGCACGGTCTTGTAATGTGACCCTATCTTATGCATACTCTAAAAATGCATACAACAACAAAAAAATGGTGCAAAAAATGGATGGGTCTTGAGCAAAGTGCTCAAGGGTGAGGCGATGATGAGGCTTTCTCCAAATGTCCAACTCCAAGAGCCGCTTCTTTTCTATCAACCATTTGAAATGGATGCCACCTTTATCCACCAACCTGAAAAAAGAAAAATGAAAAGAAAATTTTTCAAATCTATGTACATGTGCCCTCTTTGTGCCTGGGTTAAACTAAGTGTGCCTAATGCTTGGCCTTTGGATGAGGCCCTATTCGTGTGCATACTTGGTGTGCATCTTAAACATATGTTGTGCATTGAGCAAGGTTGGATCCGACACCCATGGATGCTGCACGAAGAGGTTTTAGGCCAACAATATGTCTTCGCTTTGTTGGTCTTAGCCTTGAGGTTTCTCCTTGGATCTTTTCTAAGTGTTGGCTTTATTGCTTTGGATCCCTTGGTCAAAAGTTGTCGTTCTTGATGATAAGGCATGGTGAATCTAGACCGAAGATTATGAAGTCTAGTGTGAGAGGGTTGAGTTTGTATAAGAGCTTTCTTTGGTACCCATATCAATGTGCGGTTTGGTTGGGCTCTAAGTAAGTTTTTGGCCACCCAAATTTGCTTTGCATTACAAGGGAAATAAGACTTCTTCTTGATGTATGGGTCTTTTGGGCCTTCTATGTGAGTCTTTAGAAAAAACTCATCTTTACATGGGGAGTTCAACAAAGGTTGAGTTTCTTTACATATATCATGCTCATGTAATGGATCAAAAGGTTGTGTGGTTTGAGATTGATCTAGAGATTCAGCTATGCATTTATCTGTATTACACATAGAATCTCTAGATATCACTTTATCTTCCATAGAACTCATACAAAATTCGTGAGAAGATTCCAAACTTAGAGGAAGGGAGGGCCCTTCCATATCCTCCAACCACTTGGAGTCCTCCACTTCATCATTCGTCAAGGTTTCCTGTGACTTACTCAAAGAAAGGTTAGATGAAAAAGCATGAGCGGAAAGACTCTTTTGTGGATTAAGAGCACAATCTTTGAATAGATGATTATGTCCACAATCCATACAATGAGGATAATCATCAGGATTTCCAAAAGACTCACTAGTGGGGATGGACATAATAGATGGACAAGGTGCTTCAAACCCTTGATGTTCAAAAAACCTTTGAGTGCCTATGACCAAGTCTTCATCTATACCTTCCATAACAAAAAATGTTTCTAAAAATTGCATATCATTCACCACAATCGGCAACACAACTTGACCCATGCAATCATAATTTTCATCGTTCATGAGGATAGATGAATGAGTGGTTAGTTGAATGTTATCCAAAATAATAGTCACTAAATCAATATGAATTAAATTCCACTCACAATTAGGGTTAACGTAAGCACACATATTTCTATGGTCATGACCAATGAATACATTTACAAAAGTGTTGCTATGCTCCCTAGTTGCAACTATGGAACCCACCCCTTTAGAAATTCTACCAATTTCCTCTACCCCTTGCAAATTTTCTAAATTTGTTTCACCTTGATCATGTGTGATTAATGCATGCATTTCATCTTTTTCTTCCTTCTTTTGTGCAACATTTTCCCCCTTCCTTCTTTCTTTTGCCTTTTCTTCCCCATGTTTTGTTGAAACAATTTTTGGTCTTTTGAGTGTTTTTTATATTTGTTTGGTATTTTAGGAGTTTTTAGAATTTGTTTAAGGTTTTGTGTGTGTTTTTTGAATGCTTTCTACGATGTGTAAATAAGTTCTAATGGGGTTCTCCTAGAAATAACAAAAAAGAGTTTGTACATGATATACATGTGGTATTGTAACTGAGAAACATAGGTAGGCAAGAAAGATCATAATACAATTCATCAAGAGTGACACCCAACTATTTCTTTTTATTTTTCATTAAGACTTCGAGAGAGTGTAGCCCAAAGAGTCTAAGATTTTAAGCAAGCATTCAAGTTTAAGGTGAAGTCCTAGTTACCCCTTGGGTTTCGAAAAAATGGCTTTTAACAACTTCACTCAAGAACACTATAACGAGACTTTCCATGCGCCTCCTTAGGCTAGTGGAACCCATAAACCAAACTTATTCACCACTTATCGAGTTATGCCATTTGAACTCAAATTCCTCCCAATCTTTCCATGCTCTAGTGTTAATGGACCCGTAGTTTGGAAGAAATGTTACTAATTACCTTTTGTAGAATCTATTACCTTTTCTTCATTTTCTGTATACCAACTTGTTGTTGCATTTACCATCGTTTAATGTGACCCCTATGTGTCTCGTAAGAATTAGCACTTCATTAAAAAAAAAAAAGAATTAGCACTTCATTGGCCCATCTGTGACCTAAACTGAGCAAGAATACAGCGAGATAGCAAGATGATTTGAGATTTGTTCTTCAAACTGGCTCAGCGCGGCACACTCGATCAGAACTGAATCACGCTGAATAAGGCAGATCGGTCGCTGCCATATAAATCGCTGATGAGTTTGGATGCGCACACAAAATGAGGCACAAAATATTACAAGTATAGCCTATTTCGAGAGGTTCAGAGAACTGCCGGAATTCACCAATTTGGGCACACTAGGATATTGGACCCTGATTTGTAGGTGATGTGAATTTACCAGAGATATCATTGATTGTCAAAGTCCCTACCAAATTCACTGAATGTATTGGAGAAGCAGCCTCTATCACACTTACTTTCAGATGCGCTTAATCATGTTGCTTGAAAGCTCTAGTACTGAATTAAATTCCATATGGAATCTGCCATCGCTGCTGCTCCATCTTCAGTTCAGTGCCACCAATGATATGCATGCGTCTGATGAGCATGGCATGATCGAAGCTAACTTTCCTCTTGGCCGAGTGATATGTCTAAGAATCCATGAATTCCGCAGTGAAGCTCTCTGAATTTCCTCAGCACCAAATATCATGTATGCTAGCGTAGAGTTGTTCAGATCAGGAGAGCTTGCCCATTCCTTGTTGTCACTTTTTGTGTCTGTAAACGATGCCTCAAACTGAACTCTCATCGTTTCACCCTCAAGATTAGTGATGTTTATTACTGTTATTCAAAGGTGAATGCGTTAAAACAATGAGCCATAGGGTTCTGATTATATCTACGGTAGCTATTTCCCCTTTCTGCCATTTATATTGGGTTTCCTTCGGATCTGTATTTATGATGGGAAATAAAGGTTTTTATCCTGCAGGTTGAGGAATATTGTTCTCTGAGGCTTCCTCCCCCAAAAGCTTACCTTTGTAGCGAGGTCCAGACATACAACTGTACCATTATCTACTGCAGCTTTAGCTCACTCCTCCTCTGAACCATTGGAAGTTGTGTTCATTATGTCCTCCATTTCTTCCTCCGAGACATGCTTTGTCATTTTCTCTGTAGATCCAATCCTTGCAAGCATGGGTTGGAGGTGCAGCAATCATTGGCTATCCTCGAAGATTTCTCTTCATAAGATTTCCACCAAAACATCAAGTGTCTTTTTCTAAATGCATTAGGTGCCTCAAACAATTCACTGAAATGCCTCAGATGTGGCACAATCTTCCTTAAGTGGCACAATCGAGGATGACAAAGTCAAGGAGGGGGGGAGTGTTGAAGATAAAATATATATTTCTTGGATCCACTCTTTTTTCATCATCATTTGTACCTTTTTCTACCTTTCATTCAGTTAATAAAGCACTCTTGTATAGGTGTGTGTGAGTGCCACACTAGAGAATAAGTGGGATTCATTCTCCTTTCAGTTGAGAAATCCCACATAGCACGCTTTTTTGCCATTTTGTATATAAAGAGATCTCCACCTCTTCTTCTGGAGAGAGCTTTTTGAGAAGTAATGAGATTATGCTAGTTTGTAGATAGACTCTTGCTCTCTCGTCGTCATGATGTGTATGCGTACTTGTTCTCTTCTTGTCTAACGCTTGTAACACGTTGATGTATGATTATGTCGTTATTATGCTTGTGATTACGATTAGGTGCATCATTCGCGATGCTTATGTTGATCTCATGAGATGCTTCCTGGTTTGACACGTATGAGTTGTGATGCTACAACATCAACAATCATAGTTAGCAAAATGATTAATATCATACTCAGTCAACCACCTGGCTGTTTCATTAACTAAGGTGGCCTGAAATACGATGGCCTTGTATGCCAGGTCGGGTGGATGATTCAGCACTGCATAACTTATCTCGAATGTGCGGACATGTGCATCCAGATCATCCCCCAAAAATCCACCAAATTTGGTATATGTAACCCCAGTCGGAACCAGTCGAAGTGGAATGATTGCTGGGGTTGATGTTGTTGCTGCTGCTGGAACTACGGTTGCGGCTATGGGGGTGTCTACTGCTGTGACTGTGAAACACTCATGGTGCTATTGTGAGTAGTATTTTTGTTATCTGTAGGGTGAGGAGGTGTCTCTTGTCCTTCAGAATTTGTATAATCAGACTGCTCAAATTCCGGTTCGAAAATGGCGTTAAATCTCTTACTTATCTCCAAATCAAATAACATGTCCTCAGCTTTGGTATCGAAACTAGAGAGGCTTGCCCCGAACAGTGGTGAACGTAATAAGGGTCCACCAGATAGTACTGCACTATCACCGAAAAACTTTAAATTCCCACTAATTGGTACCGAACTCCCACCGGAACCTATCGAAGTTTCACCGCACGAGGTTATCTTTTCGTCGGAAACGGTCTCACTTGATAACACAACTTTATCACCGAAAATGGTCGAATTCTGACTAGATAGTGTCGGAATAACTGCGCACTGTGTCTCTGTACACTCAGAAGTGGAATCTCATCATGTGTCACTGAACTGGTACCGGAATCACTGCTAACTGGCTCCGATCCTTCGACAACTAGGCTTAAATGGCCTGCACTTCCACCACCTGGGGGTGTCCCTAATAGATTTGGAACTGCCCAGGGATGCTGGTCTCTCCTATACTTCGAATAAGACTCACCGGACCGAGTAACCGACGTATATCACTTCTGCATCGGTTGCCTTACGTACTGCTCTACCTTTACTAATTATTCTCAATCTATTGCCATCTTCCCACAAATGGCGCCAGTGTTAAAAGTACTTCGGTCAAGTCGCTTTTAATCTCTTTCGGGTTCTTGGGGATGGTTAGGGGACTGACAATGTAGAGGCCCTCTATTTGATTTTCCCAATTAACATTCAAATACACAGTGAATTATAAATTCAAGATAACAACCTCCTCTACACGGTTATTACTGTTCAGATTACGGTTATTCTTAGACAATAGATTTTTGTGCGAGTTAACAATCACAGTCGCACATACTTATTAATGTGAATGTAACATTACTGTGTTAGTATTTAAAACGGCAATTCAACAAACCGAATAGAACACTCAAGAATTCTGCAGCATCGATACACGATCTTCATGCAGTCGCCTAGACAAACAGTCTGGCGAACTCGTCCGCTCTGAAGAACACCATAATACCCTTTCATTAATGGATAAAAGATTACAACCTTTCGTCACGCCCTTTCAGTGCATGCAACTATGGAAATTAAAATTACAGTATTTCCATCCGGCGGCCTAACAATACCCTACAACCCAACACTCTACCCTCCCTAGACTTTGTCGTCCTCGACAAAGCTAAGATGAGAGGATCATACACAACTAAACTGTTCCAAGTGGAAGTCTTCAAGTCTGAAAATCTTTAGGTCTTCAAAATCTGCAATTCTTCAGTTTGCAAGGCTTCAGGCTGCAAATCTTCCAGCTTTACTTCAATCTGCAAATCGTCAATCTTCAAAGCTGAGCGACACAATCCCCTTGGTTGGTGGTCAGCCCAGCATGCATCCCACTATGCAGTCTTTTGTACGGCTGGAAATGCCTTCTCCAGAAGCTCCAAAACCTGAATATAAAAGAGCAAGTAGACTACATCTAGTAATGAGATAAACATTCATTTCAAATTTAGTTTCCACTTCAGGGGACATTAATTCGTATAGGAGAGGCTCTTCAAGTCTTCATAATGAGCTCTTCTTTTCCTGTCAGAGAGACACAAAACCTGGACTTTTTAACCAAGTGCACATCAATCCTAACAAAACAAAGATCCCTTCTGTATTTTCGTCGTTATTAAGTAAACAACCAAAAAGGCTCTGCCCATGGTGTGGATGCATCAATGATCTTAGAGTGATTCCAATACCATATTTAGACATCCTGTACAATATGTGAATGCCAAATAGCACAACAGAATAAGCATGAGGTTTGTTTTGCATATGCAAAGCTTCCAATGAAACAAGTTTTAAATGAGAACCATATGAGCATTGTGAAACCAGTGACTTCCCTGACAAAAACTCATTCCTTTGTGACTTCACACTTAATCTAGTTTAGAACAAAAATGTCACCCCCTATGTGCATGTTCACCTGAACTATCCTTTAAAGAATACATGCTTACATCACGAAGAACATTTTGAAGTACAAGAATTATGCACCCAACCCCCCCTACATTTAAGCCATTATCAAGAGGTACACAAAGTCAATCATTCACAGTCTCAGAGCCCAAAAGGGTGTGAATACTTAAGTTGCAAAATGAATTGAGCAACTAGGTGGATCACATATTGTCCAAATATATTTAAAGCTTATAAAATGAAGTTCCCAGCCTTATGACCGTATAAAAGTGAAATCATATCAGGAAATCATGAAATACAGTCAACTATCCTACATCGATCATGGAGTTCCTTTGGCCGTCTAGATGGAGCAAACTATACAATAACTCAAAATCCCATTCAATGTTCCACAGCCTGGCAAACCAAACACAATTTTCATTTTAAAACAAGGGCCCTTGCATTTATGGGAATTCTAGAGATCGTAACTCATGTTTCCTGTGTCCTGCAAGATCATTATCAACATGCATGGTCATTGCATAATACTGGCCTCTAATTCAATCATTAATCATGGGGTTCATGCACAAGTGTGATTCTTTCTTCTAGGTCTACAATAGGCCTTCGGATTTCTACATGCAGATTGGGGATGTGGACACAACTCATTGCTGCTTCAACTAGATGATGCCACAATCGTCCTTTTCATGGACACAAGTGAATGCATGCAATCACCACAGACCATATGAAGAAAACAGAAATCTATGGTATCTTTCAACAATTCAAAATCTATCAAAGCTTTTCAACACACCACAGCTCAATTAGTGTGGGTGTATGTCTTCATTTTTTATCCTACATCATTCATATTAGTAAATCCTTTTGCAATATAGCAACGATAAATCCTGTTCCTAGGAGTCAACATTGGCTTTCCTCCAAGTTTGCACTCACACAGAGAAAAGACAGATCTGAGCAAGATAAGTAATTGAAGAGTTCCTTCACCTCAAGTTATTAAGAATGAAACCCAGATCTTTTAAAGGCTTCATTCTAGGTGATTAAATCACCAAATAAGATGATCCTAGTGAAATCATGGTGGGAGCATCCAGGCACCACTTCAGTTCATCTTGTATAGCAATTGAGTTTATAAAACCTAAACACTCAGAGCTCAGTTCCCTAGAAGTCAAACAATTAATCAACATTCATCAGGTATAATGGCCTCTAGTAATTCAACAAATATCCAAGAAAAAGTTTGACTTGTACACAGCCAAAACACAATCACAAGAACAGTCTATGAGTGCAGTATTCAATCCCCAAGTAAGGCAGAACACCACCCCCACCGTCAACCTCTCAATATTGCAAGGAATCTGTATAATGCATGAGACTTGCCTGGACAAGTGAAAATAGATTAAAAGAGCATAGGTAATCATTGAAAGTTCCCTATAATATTTTCCCATTATGTGTGAAACTAGAAAGCCGTTATGAAAATCATGTCTCAACATTGATTTAGCAGACACAAGTAGGGATGTTTTCTGATGTTAGAATGAGATTTTATCCAAAGGATGGTTGGGAGGGGTTCACACAACCCCAAACTCAAAATAATGGGGCTATTGGAGTTATATTGTATGTTCTCATATTGTCGGTAGGTATGGAAAATCTATGCTACGCCTGCCCTGTGCAATGGAGGCATTTGGGGAATCCTAGTTCAACCCATGCAATCGAGGAGATCAGAGGCCAACAACACATCGTATCCGAGACCTGGTAGAGAAAGCCACACCCATCGCAAGGTAGCCATAAGGACATTACCCAGAATCTATTGTTATGGAGATGGAGCCTTAAGCATGAGGTATCAACAAGTTTCATGAGTTATAACGACACTTTTCCAAGTGCAGAAAGAAAAATTTAGTTCAGTTACAAGCCTGGAATTAGTATGTACGGAATCAAGAGAATATTCTTTTAAGAGTCACATTGTCTTTTCTTTCTCAAATCATGGTTATCAACTAAGGAACTCAACCAACAAAATGCAAGAGACACATCATGGTTTACTGGGAACATGAGAGAGTATGGAGAATAGTTCATTCTGTTTTCATGGAAAAATGACAGTCAAGAGGGAATCTTGTAGAGAACCTCAAAGCATGGGCAAGAAAAACTTGAATTTGCATAATCCAAAAAAGAGAACATTATTCACATAAAATCCTTTAGTAGCCCAAGGGAGAAGAACAGGGTCAAAGAGTTACTGTCTTGATCCCCCAATTTATGAAGACATAATAAGGGCCTGGGACACACCCCTAGGCTCAATGGCAGTAACGAACTGTCCAAAATCCATGTAACTGTGAAATGCATGGCCATTCACGCATATGCCCATGCAAGATCATAAGCACATCACACAAGCATGACCACCAAGTTTCCGAGTAAATTGTCCTTATAGTAAAAAAAATCAAACATTTTTTGTCAATACACCAAAGATTAATACGAGTTTCATCCAATCATCGTATGGGAATGGGATTGCAATCTCTGCATACAACCCTACACAATCACACATGAAACATTACAGCGTTGGTCATTCAGTTATCATGAGATTGCAAAGGAAAACCAATTACTTCCATTGCCCCTATTAGAGATATTCAAGGGAGATGATCAATGGATGAGTTCATGTTTTAGAAAAAAAATACCATGAACCAGATTCACAAGAAAGAAGCATTAAGTGAGGCTTGCAAAGACCATTATGTGGTGAGATTTGAACAAAAGAGCCAACACATATACCCAAAGAGGAATGCCTCTACATAAAAAAAAAAAAGAGAGCCACACACCATCCTTCAACCCAAAAGTCCATATTTGGTACCGAGAGTTATTTCAAGTGGACAGGTATTGCAAAGCACTCCTTGAAAGATGAATGGTAAGAGAAGAGGCACGTTGATGCATGAACCCCCTGCACCACTCCCGAACATCGATTTAGAGTGGTCCTTCTTGGCAGCCAAAGTGATAAGCATAGGTGTCAGCACCAGAGGCTCTACCCCAGGTATGCAAAACTCTATTCACGATAAGTCACCCATGAGCAGATACTATGCCAAAGATAATCTAGAGGAATCATGCAGTACAACTTGAAACAGCATGAATGGAAATCCTCATGGACAAAACAAAAGGGAAAATCGATAGATGCACCAAATGGACCATCTTCCAGTATGGCAAGAGACTTGGGTCTGAGCTGTAATGACATGCTTGGTAGAGTGTGAGGAAGAATCCCCCTTGGACGTGGTTACGGGGACAAAGATCCAGTAGTAGGCGATGGAGCCACCAAGATCATAGAGAGTCGTGGCACATGTTTCTCCAAATCCTTCGTCGTCCACAGACGTGATCCCTCCACGGTGGAGAGAAAGGTTGAGTGATCCGAATGCTCAACCTTGAAGGAAAATGAGAGGCGCATAGGGAGCCGAACCCCCGCACATGAGAGCAACCATCGAACATGCAGGAGAACATCAACAGACATAAAACAATCTTGAGTTTTTCATCGCAAGAACTTGAACGCGCACATCTGCGTTTCCACAAAGAAGTAGGCGTGGGGGGGGAGCCAAGCCCCAGCTTCCTTCTGCACCCGAAGCTCAAGAGAAGCCCCAGCTTCCTTCTGCACCCGAAGCTCAGGAGAAGCCCCAGCTTCCTTCTGCACCCGAAGCTCAGGAGAAGAACTTGAACGTGCACATTTGCATTTCCACAGAGAAGTAGGCATGGGGAGGAGCCAAACCCCAGCTTCCTTCTGCACCCGAAGCTCAGGAGGAGATGCGAGGTCTCAACCCCACAAGGATGGGCATTGATGCCTCATCCCCCATGCAACCCAAGGAGGAGGAATAGTGGAGCGACTCCCCCAATATGAACAGTCGGAAATTTTGAGCAAAGGAGAGAGAGAAAGGGGAGATATACATTCCTCACCAACTCCCCAAAGGCGATGGTGACTATTCCGGAATGAGATAAATGCGGAGGGGAGTTACTTCCCCAAGTTCCCATGACATGCCATGACTAATGTCAGATGGAGTAAATACGGAGCCCCATCTTCCATATCTTTCCACGAATAGACTTTAGTATTTATTAGTTATAGAATGGGCAGAGAGGAAGCCACCCCCCATAGACCAGTAATTTAAGGCTACACTCCCATAGAGTTCCACTTCATAAATTGTAACCTATAAAGGTACTATACATATGCATGTGGGAGTTCATTCAAACGGATCCTACGAGAGAAAAATTGTGGAAGATGTTACTTCACTAACCACCCAAAATCCTTGAGTTTTATTTTCCTCTTTTTTTTCTGTACTTGAAGAGAGGGAGGGATAAAGGAGGGTACCCATCCCTATTTTCAAGAAGAACATCAACTTTAAGAAATGATAGAGATGGGGTTGATGTCAGAGAATGGGTGTATGTAGAAGTGTGTATATGTGAAAGAGAGAGAGAGAGAGGGAAGGAAGCTAAGGGAGTGTTCTTGTGCAGCAAACAAACATGAAAAAACTACCCTACAAAAACAAGGAAATGGGGGACTAAAGGCCCAATGAAAGGGTGAAAGTGTCATGCACAAACTTAAATCCTACATAATTGAGCAAAAAAATTGCAACACAATACTTTACCACATGTTCTTGAGCACTCCAAGTGACGAAAGGCCGACCATCCCTGACAGCGGCGCCAAAAAGTGTTGAGGTTGTAGCAAGGAACGACCAAGAAACCTCACCACCTTGCATGGAAGCAAGAAGGAAAGCTCAAGAGTGACTCTCCTCTCATCCATCCCTACCTCCCACATGTTCAAGCCATTGGCAACAGCCCCATGCTTTGCCACACGCTTGAAAACAAGGAGAATAGGGAGTCAAGGATCCTAGTCCATGAGGAAAATACAAGCAAATGCAATTACTCTACTCACACAAGGAGAGACATGCATAGGCACACACACACCACTCTCACACACTCACCAAGACACAAATACATGTAAATGTAACAAGTCTTGGAGTAAATGAGAGCCTCTTCCATTGATAAGAGATATTACATGAGATCACATCGACCAAAAGCTCTCCTCTTTACAAAAATGAGATTCTATTTATAGGCTAAGCTCTATTCCCCATGTGCTTCTTTGAAAGTCAAAAAGGTGATTCTCTCTCTAACTATCATATCTTCTAGGATATTCTAAGATCAAAATTGTAACAACCAAATCCCAATGAAGGGCATGCGTGGGTTTTTTACATGGGGAGTCTTCTAGAAAGGCCATAAAGGTGAGAGATTCTCAAGTTTACTATCCTATAGTATGAGGAAATATTAAAAAGTTCTTTTAGGAGAGTGTTCACATGTGACACTCAAATATATACAAAAAGGTTATTTCTCATGGTCTAGGGAGGGTTGTTATGCACAAATGAGGATGTGTTCATACCCTACAACCCAACAACACCCAAGTATGGCATGTTGCATCATCAATGAAAGTAACAAAGTATACATGCTTGCCAATAGATGGAGTCTTGATTGGACCACATACATCATTATGAACAAGTTACAATTTATGTGTAGGTGTGTAGCAACATCTTTGCAAAAAGGATCATGATGCATTTTTCCAATTATATGACCTTCATATGCATGCTTTTTAATGGACTCAAGTGTGGGAAAAACAATAATCATATCCTTCATTTGCAAGTAAAGAAAACTATTGAAGTTCAAATGACCAAAAAATGAGCATGCCATAAATCCATTTTAGCCATAAAAGAAGTATGTGTAAGAGAATCATTTGATGCAACTCTCTTATATGTATCCAAGCAATACAAGCCATTGCATAAAGTATTAAAAATTACGATAAAATCACCGTTTCTAAAATCATGAAGCATACATTTGTTATCGACAAAGTGTACATGAAGTCCAACACTAGCAATAGTAGGAACCTAAATTGTATTCTTCTTGATACCTGGTTCATACAATGCATTCTTAAAAATAACAATACCTCTATCTGTAGCAATAAGATGAATTTCTCCAAGTCCAATAATAGGATACGAAGCACTATTTGCACATACAAAATGTCCTCCCTTGGGCACATCTTTCAAAGATGCAAAAAATCTTTTGCATGAAGTGATATGCTTTGAAGAACCATTATCAAAAAACCAATCCAAATCAGCCTCATTCACAATCATACATGTAGAACGTGATGATGAATCATAATGACATGTAGGAACACATGCCCAAAGATCTTGAGCAATATTAGCTTCATCACTCTTTTCATTAGATGTATTCTCATCAATAAACATGTCGGATTCTTTTTTCTTTTTATTACTCTTAGCAAGCTTTCTACATTCATCAATGGTATGTCCAATCTTTTGACAATACTTGCTTCTCTTCTTCTTCTTCATCACCATCATGAGAGGAAGAAATGGAAGAGGAAGACTGAGGCTTTGGTTTTTTATGAATCGAAAGTTGAACCATACTTGCTTTTTCCCTTTTGTGTAATAGCAAGTGCTTGTGTTCCTTCAAGAAAATCACTTCCATTCACTCTTGATTGCTCTTCTTGCAAAAGAAGAGACACAACCTCATAAAAGAATGTAAATATTTGGATTTCTTTTTGCAACCAAACAAAGCATAGTAGCAAAGCTTTGAAAACATTCCAACAATCCTTTGAGTAGTGTAGAAATGAGTGATGTATCCAGATTGATCTCATCAATGTTTGCCAATTGCTCTTTCAAGTCCTTACTGCATGTAACATATACATCGACATACTCATTTTTGGCCACATAGACATCTTCAATGTACTTTCTCAACTAATCAAATCATGAATCATTACACATTGCATACAAAGAGACAATGGTGTCCCAAGCTTGTGTCTTGAAGTAGTGCATGACCAAATGTGTGGAACAATATGTCACTTCATAGAAAGGGCAATCAATGCATGAGCTTGAGCATCCTTTCCATCCCATCTAAGTTAGGTGGAAAAGGCATACTCACTGTATTTTAAGAAGACTTGAATCTATGACAACAGGCTATGTAGTAGAAGAACCACTAGGTCACCACCGACATCTGCTAATATGTTCCATAGTTGCTTTGCAACAAGAACATGATTCAGCATGTAAGACTGTATAGAGCACTTCAATTTCCTTGCTTCTAGCCAAGAGTCTTTGAAACTTGTAAGAATTTGGAGGCTTGTGTACAACAAGAAAGATAAATAAATCCCTCCAAATTATTTAGATATTTCTAAGTTACTCATGTCCTCTTTGGTTCTAGCCAAAGCGCATTTATTTTGGATACTTTTAGAATGAGATATGGTCTCTTGAAGCATGGTGTGTAGGTAATGATCTTTCACATAGAGGAGATGGAGAAAGAGAGAAAGAGTGGTTCTTTAGGGTGGTAGAAATGGCATCAAATTGAATAAATTTATAAGCTCGTTGGGCATAGCAATTATACACAAAGAAATTCTATCTCCATTTTTTCCTATTTTGCCTCTATTCATCTCCCCAAAATGAGCCTATAGAGATTAAAACACTAGATTTGTCATAATTTGGAGTTGATTGGCATCCCTTGAGTGGAACCTTCATCTTGGAGCCCCAAATCCCTTACATGCACAAGGAGAATATCCCATATGTGTAGCTCATCCAATCTTTGTGACCTATAAATTTTGTAGGGTAGCTTCTCTTAGGTACCTTGAGAGGAGATGGAGGGGAGGGAAACCAACCTCATGGGTGGATTTTTTATCTCACACTTAAGCATTATTTCATGTGTGTCTAACCCCATACATTGGCCTTGTTAGTAATTCTTTTCTTGTGGTTGTGTAACATTCCTTCCTATAGTCAACTATGAAGCCTCCTTCTTTAACGATATTTCAAAGGAAGAATTCACCCTTTGCACAAGTATGCCAAATGCTTAAAGATCATCTGATAAGGACATGATGTCCTATTCTCCCCACTGATGAACAGATCCCCATCTCTCTCTCTCTCTCTCTCTCTCTCTCTCTCTCTCCATGTATATATTTGAGATACTTGACCCCCAAGTGGCACTCACATGAGTACCACATCGCACTCATGTGGGTGTGCTTCTAAGAAGAGAACTAGCAAGGGTTCATGCCCTCACTTGTTATTTACATAGTAGATTTCTTATTTAAAATGACCCTTTTTTATGTACATGTTAGGAGTACTTTTTTAAACTCATATTTTTTTTATGTTTCACTTCAAAAAGTTATAATTTTTGAAAACCCTCTAAAGTTAAGGTGCCATATAATGAAATTCAAGCGCTCTTGTGAATTAAAGAATGATTTCTTTAGAAAAATACTCATATTCAATCACCCTTTGTTCAAAATGGTCCATTATTTTAGGTTTATTTTAAAAGTAACTTTTTTAACTAAAGTTCCAAGAAAATGATTCATAATTCTTAAACTACCTCCAAAAGTGAAGGTCTACATCATCAAATCCATAACTATGCTTCTCAAGTTTATTTCAAAATTTCATGATTCTTACACAGAATGGAAAACCTTACCTTGATGCATCCACATCTAAGAAAACATATTTTTTGGAATGAGCATACTCTGGAATCTATTCTAGCTGTTTTTTCACCTTTGTTTTTCCTATTATAATAGTTGTTGGCAAGTATGTTCTTAACACTTATTGCAAATAGTATCACATTGGAACATGCTCATACTCATATATCCATAAGTATCCATGTATGTCTATAGATTTGCTCGAATGAAGAGATCTGAAAATGATGAGAATTCTCAAAGAGAACATCATGTAGCTAGAGAGAAGAGTGTTGAAATTTGAGTTCATGGACCATTGTATCTTCATGATCCAATAACTTCTTACCATCCTACATTCCATAACCTTGTAACTTCTCTTTGATTCCTTGGTGTTGGTGGGGTTTTAGCATTAGCTTATTGCTACTTACCTATGCACTCATAATCTACTGCTAATTATTGGATGCAACAATGTCAATGCCATCATGTCAGGATGGCCACTTGAGAAAGTGTAATCAAATTTTTGCCAAACCATATTGTGATCCTAGAAAAGGATGTGGATGAAAAATATTGTATTGTTGCAAAGATAACAGCAAAACATAATCATTATCATCTTTTGAAAGTCTTATATTTGGAGGTGAAGCACACAAATGTTGTATTAAATTAGGTTTTGTGTTTTATTAAGTTATATTTTCCATGAAAGAATGGAATTGATTTTTCGGTCATTGTGCACGTCATTCATTTAGGAATATCTTCTTCACCAACAATAGTGGAACAATTCGAATTCTTGAACAATTGTATGAAAAACAAAGATATTACTTTTATTACAATCTCACCCATAGGAAAATGTTTCAAGATTGCAATCCAAATTGAGTTCTCAGAGAAGTTAGAAAATCTTATAGTTGCTAGACATGTGCACATAGTATGTGATGAAAGTGGTAGTACAAGAGGATAATATATTGCAATATTCACCCTTTTAAAGAAAGATCACAAAAGGATATAATTTTGCATAATATTTTTCCATGCCCATAATAAAGTTTCTCTTAGGAACAAGACTTCAAGTGAGTATGTGGTTAATATTGTTGTACACTACTTATACATGGGATAGACTATACCTATATTGGTTTATCATCCAACCATATCCAAGAAGCAAGTAAAGAACTAATTTACATAAGGCTCATTTACCCCATGTACAATACTATATTTGTGGACCTTGAGAAGCTTCAACAAGTAATTCTCAACCCCTTCTTATATATCTTAATGATCTTTTATGTAAATGATTAGGCTAATACTTGTATTATCTCTCAATGTTATTTATAAATGGTCCATAGTCAAGCTACAAAATCAATTAGGACCTTGTACTATTACTAATCTAGACTCAAAGAAGACATCAACTTCCGTATTTTCCTAATGTTCCTAAAAACATAGAATGGCAAAGCAACAAAGAATGGATTCCTAACACGATAGAAAATTCATGTTAACTAGCATACATGCATCAAACACTCCTTAAAATAACCATTTAGACTGAAAATGATTGCTTTTATAGCATATATTCTTAATAAATCATTGGAGTTTTTACATGCTATTCCAAAGTGATTATCCATGACTCCCAATCCAAGCATGCATGTGTATGTGAATGTACTAAAAAATAAGCAAGGAAACGTAAAGAAAGCAAGAAGCACACCTTGAGATCCTCCCATGTCCATGTTGAGCCCATGCATGCCTTTCACGGAGCCTTTGAACCTCTTTCTTTTCTCTGCTAGGTGAAAAACAAAAATTTTAAATGTCTAGTTAGGACTTGAGCATTTTTGCAAGAAGAATATTACCAAAACTATTACAAAAGTAGTCATAAATTGTCTCTCTAATGCACATATCAAATATTCCAATCAAATGCAAGACCCAAAAAGATCATTAATATTTGTCGTCCTTGAGTTCCTTGAAGCTAGAGCACTTCAATTTCCTTCTTCAGTTGTAAGCTATTGCTCCCAGCTAAGAGTGTTTGAAACTTGTTAGACTTTGGAGGCTTTTGTACAGCAAGAAAGATAAAAAATACCTACTATTTAGATTCTTCTAAGCTACTTGTTTTGGTCTTTGATTCTAGCCAAAGCACAAATATTTTGGATACTTTTAGAAAGAGATATTATCTCTTGAAGCATGGTGCATATGTAATGATCTCTCACATAGAGCAGAAGGAGAAAGAGAGAAAGAGTGGTTCCTTAGGGTGCTAGAAATGGCATCAAATTGGATAAATTTACAATTTCTCTTTATACCCTAAGGTGGTTGAGCATAGACATTATACACAAAGAAATTCTACATCCAAATTTTCCCATTTTGCTTCTAGTCATCTCCACAAAATGGGCCTACAGAGATTAGAAAACTATGTTTGTTATACTTTGGAGTTGAGTGGCATCCCTTGAGTGGAGCCTTCATCTTGGATCCCCAAATCCCTTACATGCACAAGGATATCCCATATGTGTAGCTCACCCAATCTTTGTGACCTATAAATTGTATAGGATAGCCTCTCTTAGGTATCCTTGAGAGGAGGTGGAGGGGAAGGAAAACACCCTCATGGGAGGCTTGTTTAGCCTCATACTTAAGCACTATTTCATGTGTGTGTAACCCCATACATTTGCCTTGTCAGAAATTCTTCTCTTGTGGTTCTGCGACATGCTTTCCTATAGTCCCTATGAAGCCTCCTTCTTTAAGGATATTGCAAAGAAAGAATTCACCCTTTGCACAAGTACGCCAAATCCTTGAAGACCATCTGACAAGGACATGATGTCCTATCCTCCTTGCCTCATGAACAGCTCCCCATCTCTCTCTCTCTCTCTCTCTCTCTCTCTCTCTCTCTCTCTCTCTCTCTCTATCTCTCCCATATATTTGAGATACTTGACCCCCAAGTGGCACTCACATAAGTGCCACATCGCACTCATGTGGATGCCCTTCTAAGAAGAGAACTAGCAAGGGTTCATGCTCTCACTTGCTATTTATTTAGTATATTGCTCATTTAAAATGGCTTTTATTTATGTAGATGTTAGAAGTTCTTTTTTAAAATCATGTTTCTTGTTTTAATGTTTCACTTTAAAAAGTGATAGTTTTTGAAATCCCTCTAAAGTTAAGGTGCCATGTGACTAAATTCCAGCACTCTTGTGAATTGAAGAATGATTTCTTTAGCAAATACTCATTTTCAATCACCCTTTATTCAAAATGGTCCATTATTTTTAGGTTTATTCGAAAACTAATTTCTTTTAACTCGTTTTCTTAAGTTCCAATCAAGTGATTCAATTTCTTAAACGACCTGCAAAAGTAAAGGTCTACATCACCAAATCCATATGATTCCCAAGCTTATTTCAAAATTTCATGATTCTTACTCACACACAATGGAAACCCTTACTTTGATGCATCCACATCTAAGAAAACATAATTTTTTGGAATGAGCATACTATGGAATCTAATCTAGCTATTTTTTTCCTCTTTGTTTTTCCCATTATAATAGTTTTTGGCAAGGATGTTCTTAACATCTATAGCAAATATCACATTGGAACATGCTCACACTCCTATATCCACAAGTATCCATGTATATCTATAGATTTTCCTAATGAAAAGATGTGAAAATGATGAGAACTCTCAAAGGGAACATCATGTAGCTGGAGAGAAGAGTGTTGAAATTTGAATTCATGGAACATTGTATCTTCATGATGCAATAACGTCTTACCATCCTACATTCCATAACCTCTTAACTTCTCTTTGATTCCTTGGTGTTGGTGGGTTGTACCATTAGTTTATTGCTACTTATCTATGCACTCAAAATCTACTACTAATTATTGGATGCAATAATGTCAATGTCATCATGTCAAGATGGCCACTTGAGAAAGTGTGATCAAATCTTTGTCAAAGCATATTGTGATCCTAGAAAAGGATGTAGATGAAAAACACAGTACCGTTGCAAAGCTAACATCAAACATCCAATAGCTAAAAGATACACCACATGGTATGAGATACAAAAAATAATCATTATCATCTTTTGAAATCCTTTTAATTGGAGGTGAAGCACACAAATGTTGTATCAAACTAGGTTTTTTGTCATTATGCATGTCATTCATTTAGGAATATCTTCTTCACCAACAATAGTGGAACAATTCACATTCTTGAACAATTGTATGAAAAACAAAGATATTACTTTTATTATAATCTCACCTATAGGAAAATGTTTCAAGATTGCAATCCAAATTGAGTTCTCACAGAAGTTATAAAATTTTATAGTTGCTAAGATGTGCACATAATATGTGATGAAAGAAGTAGCAGTACAAGAGGATAATTATATATTGCAATATACAACCTTTTAAAGAAAGTTCACAAAAGGATATAATTTTGCATAATATTTTTCCATGCCCATATAAAGTTTCTCTCAGGAAGAAGACTTCAAGTGAGGATGTGGTTAATATTGTTGGACACTACTTATACATGGGATACACTATACCTATATTGGTCTATCATCCAACCATATCCAAGAATCAAGTAAAGAACTAATTTACATAAGGGCTCATTTACACTGTGTACAATACTATATTTGTGGACCTTGAGAAGCTTCAAAAAGTAATCGTTTGATTTTACAAGTCAACCAATACAAAGATACCTCCACCACTTTTTTTATGGAAGTTTCTAGCATCATCAAATTCGGAATTTCTAAGAAATTAGTGGGTTTGGCTTTTCTTGACATCTTAATATGTTTCTTGATTAAAAATTGATCGAAAGTTTTTTTTCTTGAACTATTAAAATATCAATTTTTAAAATTCAAATAGGTATCTTTACACGAATTTCCCTAAACAATTTGGTAATGGTTTATTATTCAAATTCATAGATGCAACGCAATTCAACTACTTTCATTCCTAAAAGCACTCTAATGAAAATGGAGCTTACAAACCATTGTGGTTTTTTGGTGCTATTGGGGCTGTGAGAATGGCATTTTTATGAAGCCAAACTTAAGGGTTTAATGCCCCCAATATCATTGGCATAGAAATGAGGGATTTACTTGGAAGGGAAGCTCAGTAAGCATCCTCTAATTGTAATCTTGTCATATTATTCTCCTCATGGCAAACCCATCTTTAGAAATTCTGTAGTTTAAAGCGAAGATGTGATGTTTGTAGGTGGTTGCATGAAGTTTTGTAAGAACAAAAGAATCATGAAGTACAATACATGTGCATGGAAAGTATTTCTTATATAGATCAACATGAGAATCATCAATTATTTTGTAAGAGAAAAAGAATCATGAAGTACACTATATGTGCATGCAAGGTATTTCTTGCATAGATCGACATGAGAATCATCAATTATTTGCTCTATCGAGAGAGAGAGAGAGAGAGAACGGTTAGAAAGGAAGACATACATGTGAGATTTTTTTGTCCGACCACATCTTCCTTCATTGATTGTTTGTCTGTGTGAGTCAAGTCCTTCTCTCTCACTTTTTATTATTGCGTTTTTGTTTCTAGTCTCTTTATTTGTCTCTTTGTCTTTATGTGTGATGTATGAGCTGTGACGTATGTGTGATGTATGAGCTGACAAATGATGTTGAAATATATGGCCTTACAAAAAAAAAATGAATGAGATATGAAGAAAACCCAAAATCTAGCATGGAATGAGTGTTGAAAAGAAACAAGAAAATGTAAGTTGAAGACATACAAAATAGACATGGGAATAGAAATTAGATCCATTTTCATAAAGTCCACCTTTTTTTCCATATGTGTTTTGTAATTCATAGCATAAACTTCCTTACTGAACAAGCATAAGAGACATGCATTTACTCAATATTTTTATTGTTACAAAAGTTTCCATTCATGAGATTGCAAAAAATATTGAAAGGATGCATATTACTATCTTCTCAAAACTCATCAACCTTATCAACATGCTTTTGGCCTTTCATATTCTTCATTAAACAATAACATGTTAATTTGATGGTTGAATACTCGAGATCAGGTTCTCTTGTCAGGCCCTTTGCCTCTTGAGGTGAGTGCGAGGGTTCAACCCCTCTCTGCTGTGGCTGGACATTGTAATGCCTCGGGGTAGTTTAAACCATTTTCTCGTGTTTGCCTTCAGGTAGTCCTTTCTCGGTTTGCCTTCATGCAGTATGTAACCCCTACTTTGCGAGAGATGGGGGTCCCATGGGTACACTGCCCATTCACCTATACAGTTGTCCTTTCAATCAATTCAAGCTATAAGGGAGATTAACCTTAGGTCAAAATTTGGCTTAATAAAAAAAACTTGATGGAGAGGCTTTAGATCGGCATCTAATCTTAAAAACTCAAAGCCTATGCAACAAGAATTTATCAAAAAGAATAATTGCATCTTGTAACTTATGAGAATCAAATTTCAACTTCTATAATGGTGGAACTCAATCATCCAACTTTTCTTCTTGAAGGATAATGTACTATCCAAATCTTCAGTGGGTTCATGCACATATGTGTAGAAACATTGAGAAATAATAGAATGTGAGATAGATGATACAAACCAAGATTTAGAGGATTGATTGGGAGTGGGTTCACAAGTATAGGTCATCTTGTAGGTTCCTTCAAGGTTTGACCTATCTTTCTACTAATCGTTGCATGCTATTGATTGTTGTTTATTGAGAGCAGGTGTATATAGGTGAAATTCATTGGGGAAGTTTCCTTTGGGCTTAGAACCATCTTTCTCTAGTCATCTTAGGCCCATTTGCAAAGTTTATGGATGATTTTGATGCATTTATCATGCATATGATGGCTTTAAAACCATTGTTGCCAATCGAGTTCTCATGCAAAATGGTAAGAGGATGCATAGAGAAACACAAACTAGAGAGTGTATTAAAAAATAAAACAATATAGAGATAAATTTGGTTAAAGTATGCAAAGCATGTTTTGAAGGTCAAACGTAGAGGATATGTCGAAATTTTCTGTTGGACAAAAAATCAGTTATTTAAGAAATATATCATTACAAAATAAAGAAATATTAAAAAAAATTCTCACTTTGAACATATCCCACTACAAATTCTCCAAATTGGCTTTTGTAGGACAACAACATAGCACATTATTCTCACTTGTACACTAGCATACCTCTTGAATTTGATAATCTTGGAGCATCCTTGTAACTTTTTTTGGTACTATAGTTGATTTTTGGAACAATTTAATCTTTGCCATATCTTGTGTCCATATTTTGTTTCTATATTCTCTCTCTCTCTCTATCTCTCTCTCTCTCTCTCTCTCTCTCTCTCTCTCTCTCTATATATATATATATATATATATATATATATATATATATATATATATATATATATATATATATATATATATATATATATATATATATATATATATATATATATATATACGCAAAAGTGACTCACTCATTAAGGATTGTTCAGCCAGCCAATTATGCAATCGTGAAGCTCCTTATTTTTTCCTCAAGTCCATATCAAAGACAATAACAATACTATGAGAAATAAAACATACTAAGAGAATATTATGAGAAATAAAACATAACCTCTTCATGGAATGATCAGGAATTATCAATTCCCATGAAATTATGTACTCACTCATTAAGTACTATTGAGTTATCGCTAAGCCAATTATGCAATTCTGAAGCTTGTTAGTTTTTCTAGATTTTCTTAAGTCCATATCAAAGACAATTCTATAATAAATAAATTATACTACGAGAAATACCCATTTTTTAGAAATAAATAAAGAATACTATGATATATTAAATAAATAAAGATACTCTTTTTTTTATAAGGCAAGTGTGTGCTTTGGAGGTATCAATGTTTCCTATGTAGTTATTAGTTATTTCCATCTTCTAATATTTTTCTTTAAAATTCTACCACGATTTGAAGAATCCATAATTCTTTCTTTACCTCATAATTTTTAGATCCTCTTTTTCACATCGAAAACACACTCTATGCATTCCCTCATTATGTACAAATCTATGGTGGGTCCATATGCTTATATGGAATTCGTAAAGTTGATACTCTAGGTGTCAATATTTTTTAATTCAAAAATCTATTTATTCATGAATAATTATTATCCCTTGACCACATGAACATATTTGGGGAGCTTTAATTTGGTTAAGAGATTCGAGTCAAAATATTTTTTATGAAAACTTTTCTATCAAAAAACACTTTGCTAGAAACTTATTTTATAAGAAGAAGAATTTCTTTAAGATTTATGTTTTTCATTTGTCTTTCCAAAGACTCTTGCCCTTCAAAATGATAAACAAACGCAACAAAGCCAATCCGATTTATAAATCTCTCTCTCTCTCTCTCTCTCTCTCTCTCTCTCTCTATATATATATATATATATATATATATATATATATATATATATATATATATATATATATATATATATATATATATATATATATATATATATAAACATAGAGAGAGAGAAATTGATATTGCTCGGGAGCATAAACCTTCAATCTCAAACATGTGTCCTTGATCTAATAATCCATGGCCACAACAATAGGAGCTATCTCATGAGACTTAAGTTTCATGAACCTTCCATCCATCTCTAGACATGTACGTATGTATGTATTTAAGTGTGTGTATGTGTGTGTTTATATAAAGATACGAGAATGTTAGAGACAGTTACAAAGAAAGTTTACAACCTTTCATCCCCTTCATGGGCGACCCACTTGTTTTTCAATTTATTGTTTTCTAACATGAACAACCTACAGTGCCTAAAGGGGGGTTCTTACAATCATGAATCCTTCTACCTAGACACGCTAGGCGTTTCTCTGACGACCATCCTCTAGGAGGCTTGTTGAAGTTGATCACACATCTTTCCTTCCATATTTTCTAGAGTGCTTCACTCCTAGTGGTGTTCCATAGAGTGGAAAAGCAACCAATTGCTTCATCAGGAAAAGTTTGTTTCTAGTTAACTTGATGTGCCAACAAAAGGAGCTTTCTAAGTCACTGCCAAGTCATGATGCTCTTAAGGTAGGAAAATAAGAGGTGATATAAGTCTTCCCTATAGTCAAAGCATCACTTGCACTAGGAGGTGCAAAGGTGAAGCTCATTGGGCACATTCCTTTGAGCTTTTGCCTATCTTTTTCTAAGTCATTGTAGGTCCATCCATGAGTGTACAATAACTTTCACAGATCTAACTAGCACATATAGACTTTGATACCACTATTATGAAATTGATTTCACATGCATACATAACGAAGGATGTAGAGAGCTTATTCACATGTAGGCATGCATACACATGGAGAAACATGAAGCAAATATTGTATAAAGAAATAATGTAATGTGAGATACACCATTGAGATCAAAATAGCCACAAGTTGGTTAGGAGTAGGTGCATAGGTGCAGATCCTTAAAACCTGTATTTTTTAGGTCATTACTAGGAGTTCCAAGAGCTGACAAGGAGTTGATGCATAGATGGGAACCATCAAACATGATTTTGTGAGTTTTGGTCTTTTTTCTTTTTTGTACTATTGATTCTGATGCATCCAATAGGCACATGAAAATTGTAATACCATTGTTGTAGGATCATGTTGCATTGAGATGTTAGTACAAGATATAAAGATCCAATTCTTGCACGGGCACGTAGATATACAGAGCAAATAGAAAAATAACATACTAAGAGGTATATGATAGAGAATGAAAGTGTTGGGGGTTGATTAAAAAATGGATGTGTAGTGCAAGTCAGCAGGCAAGTTCTTCCAAGCTTTGGCTTATCTTTTTTGCAAGTCATCATATGGAGTTCTAGGAGTTGATGAGGAGTGGGTGCACATCGGGTAGATTCCTCTAAGCTTAGGCCCATCTTTTTGCTTTGGAAGTAATCATAGGGAGTACTAGGAGTTGATGAGGAGTGTGTATGTTACTGTCAGTGTCCATGTGAAAGTCCAAATGGCCACCAAACACTTCTTTGTATATGTTCTTTAACAAAACATAAAGTGGCTTGGTCAATCACAGATTGTAAGTTCGACTGCATTTGTAACACCTAAGAAGTCTATGTTCATGCTCTCTATGTACTGTGTCATTCTGTGTATTTTGCATCCTTTGTGTGGAGTATCATATGCGGCCCTAGGAGCTCAATTTTCTACTTCGAAGATATCTTCATGGAGCTCTCAATAAGGATGGCGCAGTGTGGTGCATTGCCATCGAAATACATCACTGGTATTAGAGCATTTTGACACAAAATATTTGTTCCTTTTGAGCAAGAAAAGTGAGCACCCGCCCACCCACCCAAGGATTTTGTTGATATATTTAGGTAGTGATGTGTGTGAACACACTAGGACCACTGGGGCACTTTTTTCCCTCTTTAGGAGGTTTTTTTCCCCTGGCTTGTATATACGCCTATTGCCCTAATGGGCTACTTATCTTTGTACATTCTCTAGTAATACATTCAGTATTGTGTGTTTGTGCTCCAAGCTTCTTCTTCTTCCTTGTGTTGTTCGCGTGCTTCCGCAGACATCTATCTCCAACAATTGGTATCAAAGCAGGTCGAGGCTTCATCTTGGGCACCGTCGACACTCCTCAATTTGCAGTCGCAAATTCGCACAAAATTTGGTGAGCATATTCAGGGTGTTTCAGAGATCAAAACGGCTTCGCTTTGTGGTGCCGAAATCGCGATCTGAGCTCGTTTCGGCCTCCGAACGCATTATCGCAGCGCTTGTGCAGGCTATTTTGTCTTTTTGTGCTAAAGGTATATACCAGTTTCTGTTCGCCAGTATAAGCGTCTCGAAGTCTGCTACAGGTCTAGCAAAATTCGTTGGGGCAGTTATGTTCAGCTTTTTGAGATACAATCAATTTTCTACATCAAGGTATTTTAGTCACCAGCCATGGCCGAAAGCAATGATCTATTCCGTATGTTGGCTGTTGAGGATAAGTTGGATGGTACCAACTACCCATTATGGGCTTATATGATGCGACATGCATTGGTTGTAAAAGGATTGTGGAACATTGTGCAGGGTGTTGAAAGACGTCCTGTTACACCTCTGACTACAGATACTGCAAATACAGGTGCTGGAGCTGATGAAGATGGTGTCGAAGATGATATTCCGTAGATTCCTATTCGTGCTCCTGTTTCTGCTGCACCTACTACAGAGCAGATTCGTTGGGATGGCAGAGATGCCCAGGCACATGCATTAATAGCTTTGTCTGTCAAACGTGCCATTATTCCTCATATTCGCTCTTGCAGAATAGCTAAGGATGCTTGGGACACACTTACCACATTGTACCAAGCTAGGAATGAGGCTCGTGTTGCTTACCTTCAATTGGAGAGTGAGCACATGAATGAAGGTGATTCTATGGACAGTTTCCTAAAAAAGATCAAAGACTTGAAGGAACAGTTGATTTCTGTTGATGAGGTTATACTAGATAGCTCACTTGTGCAGACCGTTCTGAATGGTCTTCCTGATTCATATCAGAGTTTTGCTTCTACTCTTCGGTTGATGATGAAGGGCAATCCAAATGCCTTGTCATTTGAGGAGTTAGTCTCTATTCTGTTGCAGGAAGATCAGTCCACGCAAAACAGGTCCATTATGCGAGTTGTAGATCAAGCTTTCCTAGCTAGTCAAAAGGGCAAAGGAAAATGGAGCTCTTCAACTAGTAAGCAAAAATCTGCTAATTCTGCATATTCGAAGAAGGAAGATAAAGATGAGAAGAAATCCGAAAAGCAAAAATTGTTTTGTAAATACTGTAAAGGGAATGATCATATCATAAAGAACTGTCCAAAACTGGCTGCTAAAGAGGCAAAGAAGAAAGAGGCTGTAATGGTTGTTGCAGAGGCCTCGACACCAAAAACAGAGTCTGCAAATCTTGTGCAGGAAGAAGAATGGTCGTTACTACTGTCTGCAGTTTTGACCCATATTCTCATGATCAATGCATGTCTGCAGTAGACTCAGATGTTTGGAACTTTGACAGTGGGGCGACAAAACATATTACCTCGTAGCACAGTTTCTTCTCTTCACTTGAGCCTGCCCCTATAGGGAATACTGTTACATCCGCCAACAACTCCTCTTATCCTGTTATGGGAGTTGGCAAGATCATTTTGACTACTGCTGATGGTAGTTCTTCACTTTGTCAGATGCTTTATTTGTGTCAGGGATCAAGAAGAATCTGTTATCAGTTTCTACATTAGCCAAGATTGGCTTGGTTGTGAAATTTGTTGATGACAGATGTACACTACATGATCTGTCAAATGCCAATGTTATTATTGCTTCTGGCATTTTATGTCGTGGGTTGTATAAGCTCATAGACTATGAAAGATCTGAAAATGATTTGGCATGTGCAGTAAATGATTCTCAGGCTATGTGAGATGCAAACCTTTGGCATGCACGCTTTGGTCATCTGAATTTTGCTAGTTTGCTATGCCTACAAAAATATGAAATGGTGTCCTCTTTGCCCAAACTTGAGGCACCTGGAAAACATGTTTGTGAAGGCTGTATTTTGGGCAAAATGCAGCGTTCCTCCTTTCCAAAAGATGGTTCAATTCGGGCTACATAGAAATTGCAGCTTGTACATAGTGATGTCTATGGTCCTATGCAGACACCCTCTTTTGGAAATTACCTTTACTTCGTGACTTTCATTGATGATTTTTCCAAGCATGCATGGGTATATCCACTCAAAGTAAAGTCCAAAGTGTTCATGTGCTTTAAACAGTTTTTGGTTTTGGCTGAATATTTGTCAGCATGTAAAATGGGCACCCTCCATTTTGATCGAGGGGGGGAATATATGTCTTATGATTTTAATGCATTTCTGGCTGAACGTGGGATAAAACACCAGTGTACAGTGTCGTATACACCTCAACAGAATGGAGTTGCTGAACCAAAGAACAGGTCACTCATGGAGATGGCGAGGTGCATGGTCAAGAGTCAGGCTTTACCACATAGTTTCTGGATTGAGGCTGTCATGTGTGCAGCATATGTACTGAACAGGTGTCCCACTAAAGCGCTGCAATCTATCACTCCATATGAGGCTTGGCATGACCGCAAACCATCTGTTGCTCATCTGCGTGTTTTTGGTTGTTTGGCATATGCACTAGTGCCTGAACAACATCGCAAAAAATTGGATGATAAGGTAGTAAAATGTATTTTTGTTGGTTACAGTTCTCTAAGTAAAGGCTATCGTCTGTATCATCCACAGACTAAATGCATTCTGGTTAGCCGTGATGTTGTCTTTGTGGAAGATGCTATTCAGCCATTGCTTTCATGTACTAAGGAGACATTTGTTAGCTCCAAATACATGTATGATACTTTGATGCCTCTTTTTATAGGTGGACAGTCTAGTGCTAGTCCTAATGAGGCAACTTCTCAGCCTTTGCAGGTTTCATATGATGATGCAGATCATTCCATTTCTGATGCAGATTTACATGATGCACTTGTTGATGAGAAAGCTGATATTGAGCAGGCAAAAACTATGCCAAAATGGCTGGTGCAGACTTTGCGTGACAGCAAATTAGATGCACCTTTGTCATATCGTACTCATTCAGGCTCACATAGTGCCTCCTTTGCATCAGATTGCTATGCTATGGCTGCGTCTAGTCTCTGTGATGAGAATGAGCTTGTTTCTTTTGATGAAGCACATAATTCAGAAAATTGGATGGCTCCTATGCAATCTGAATATGATGCTATAATGAAGAATGGTACATGGTCTTTATGTGACTTGCCTCCTAGCAAGAAGGCCATTGGCACTAAGTGGGTATACAAGCTGAAGCGTAAACGTGATGGTACAGTTGACAGGTGTAAGGCTAGGCTTGTTGCAAAGGGTTATGCACAGGAAACAGGCATTGATTTTGATGAGACCTTTGCACCTACATGCCGTATGACTACTCTTCGGAGCATTTGTGCACTTGCAGCCCATCATGGTTGGAATGTACATCAGTTGGACATTAAAACAACATTTTTGAATGGTGACTTGCATGAAGAAGTGTATGTTTTTCAGCCCCGTGCCTTTGTGCAGAAAGGGCATGAAAACGAGGTGTGCAGGTCAAAGAAGGCATTATATGGTTTAAAGCAAGCACCGCGTGCTTGGTATGAGAAGATACATGCCTATCTGGTTGCACATGGTTTTGAGAATAGTCCAACTGAAAGCACCTTATATGTTAAGCGTGCTAATGATGTGCTTCTGATCATTGTTGTCTATGTTGACGACATGCTGCTCACTGGTCCTATTGAGAAGCATATTGCTGATTTCAAGGCTGATTTGCATGCCTCATTTGAGATGTCTGATTTGGGGCATTTGCATCACTATTTGGGCATTCAGTTTATGCAAGTTGATGGTGGAATGGCTTTGTGTCAAACGAAATATATTGACACATTATTGTAGCGTTTTGGCCTTGAAGACTGTAAGCCTATTGCCACTCCTATGGAGACAGGTTTACGATTGAGTCTTCATGATGCTGGAGATGCATTTGATGTTGTTCTCTATCAGCAGGCTGTTGGATGCTTGATTCACTTATGTATTACTCGGCCAGATATTCAATTTCTTGTCTCATAGATGAGCAGGCTTATGCATTGCCAAGGAGTCACGCATTGGAAGGCGGTTAAGCGCATATTTCGCTACTTGAGTGGTACTCGGCTACTTGGGTTGTTTTATCCCAAGGGGGGATCACTACCACCAGATTTGCATGCTTTTTCTGACTCAGATTGGGCTGGTTGCTATGACACTCGTGTGTCCACCAGTGGTTTTTGCTTCATGCTTGGTAGCTCATGTATATCTTGGTTGAGCAAGAAGTAGCCTACTGTGGCCACTTCCAGTTGTGAGGCTGAGTATAGGGCAGCTTTCACAGCAACTGTTGAGTGTGTGTGGCTCAGACGCCTTATGGCTGATTTGGGTGTTGGCTAGTCTTTTGCCACCACCATCTTCACTGACAGTCAGAGCGCATTGGTAGTGGAGTCAATGACTCACTACGCAGGTAAACATGTCAGTACTTGCAGTTTTATGATATTTTGACATTGGTCATATGCTCATTTTGCAGAGGACACTTTGGAAAAAATTTTCCTAATTTTTGGTTTTTTCAACTATATAGTGGTCGATTTACTCCTTGATACACTTATTCATTGGCGTTTGGACTCTTCTAGCTCCATTATCATTCTATTCAGTTCTCTACCATCATGGCATAAGAGGTCTTAGGCACATCTGGTGGATCAGGGTCTAGTGCTAGTGTTCCGAGGAGGAGTTATAACTTGTAGGGCAAAGACCATTTTGAGATCCAAAAATTTGATGGCACAATATTTGCTCTATGGAAGAATCAGATTAAAGATGTGTTGATTCAAAGGAGGCAATGGAAGCCAGTAAATGGGATTTCAAAGAAGTCATCTTACATGGATGAAGATGATTGGGATGAGCTAGATGAAATGGCCAGGTCTACCATTTTCTTGCACCTAGCTGATAATGTTTACTTTACAGTATTAGACTATGAAAGTGCAGAGGAGTTTTGGAAGAAGTCATGCAATACATATGAAAAAGAAACGGTATCAAATAAAGTGTATCTAATGAGAAAATTATATGACCTTCGCAAGAAGGACACAGATAGTGTTGCTGCTCATCTAAATGAGTTTGATGCTATATTCTCCCAATTACAGGTTCAGAAAATGGATATGGATAATGAAATGAAAGCAGTATTGTTTATGCACCTTACCATCATCATGGGATATGTTTTGCACAACTATTAGCAATAGTGCACCTGGTGGTAGACTCGTCTATGATGACATATTTGGAGCACTCTTGAGTGAGGAGATTCATAGAAAATCTATGGTTGGCACTCAGAGTGGAGATGCATATAATGTTCATAATTCTTACCAAGGAAAGAATCAACAACATGACAGGAGCAAGAACAAAGAAAAGAATGGTCAACGGAATAAGAGTAGAAGTAAATCAAGGAAGATGGATATTGAATGCCATTATTGTCATAAGAAAGGACACATTAAGAAAGACTATTATGCATTAAAGAATGCTAAAGGTAAAGGACGGAATGTTGATGGGCATGTTAAATAGTTACCTACACCATCTACTTCGACTGTGAAGATTGAAGAAATTAATGCTATTTCTGATGACGCTGATGTGTTGACACTTGATAGTATTGTGCCAACAGATGCTCTTATGGCTGATTCTCTTTCCTACACGCGGTTGCTAGATTCTAGTGCTTCTTTCCATGTGACACCACATAGAGAATGGTTCTCAAATGAAAGGATGAATACAACTATTCAAGACAGAGTAGCTTTTATGTTGCATCATTCAAACCTCTCACAAGGTTTTTGGGCAGAAGTAGTGTTGACTGTAGTTCATGTGATTAACCTTTCACCTAGTATTGCCAAAGGTTTGAAAGTGGCACTAGAGTTATGGACAAGGAAGCCACCATATTATGATCATCTTTGAGTTTTTGAGTTAGCATGCATAAAAATGTTGCACATAGGGATGTTCAAGAGAATGTCTAATCATATTAGTCTGCACTTGTTCATGTTCAACAACCATTGAGACACTCTGCACGTGTCTCACATCTACTTGATAGATGTGTTCTAGGTTTAGATTTTGTTATGCTAAGGGTGAGCCTTCTTGCTACAAAGAGGCTATGTAGACAGAGGATCATGTCAAGTGGGAGCGTGCCATGAAGAGTGAGTTGGATTCTATTCACAAGAATGGTACTTGGGATTTAGTACCTTTGCCAAAGGGAAGGAAAGCTTTACCATGTAAATGGGTATATAAGCTCAAATTCACATCAGATAGTGCTTCTTCAAAGTATAAAGCACGACTTGTTGCAAAAGGGTTTTAAGCAACAACATGGTGTTGATTTCAAGGAAATCTTCTCTCTAGTGGTCAAGATGACTACCGTGTGCATGTTGCTTGTATTCATTGCAATGGAGGACTTAGAGCTAGTCCAAATGGATGTGAAAACTGCTTTCTTGCATGGGGATCTTACAGATGAGATCTATATGGAACAACCAGAAGGTTATGTAGTTCCTGCCAAGGAAAGTCTAGTTTGTAAGCTCAAGAAGATCTTGTATGGACTTAATCAATCCCCTAGACAATGATACCAAAAGTTTAATGCTTTTATGAAGTCTCAAGGCTATTCTCGAAGCAATGAGGATCATTGTCTCTACACAAAGAGATGCTCAGATGGCAGCTTGATATGCTTGATACTTTATGTCGATGATATGTTGATTGTTGGGAAGTCCTCTTATGACTTGTCAATTCTCAAAAAGAAGTTGATTCAGACATTTGATATGAAGGATTTGGGGGATGCCAAACATATTCTTAGCATGCGCATTACTTGTGATAGGAGTAAAGGATGCATATACTTGTCTCAAAGTGAGTACATATCCAAAGTACTTCACAGAGTGGAAAGGCGTTGAGTACACCTTTACCCACATATGTGAAATTGAGCAAGGATGATTGCCCCAAATCAGATGAGAAAAAGGAATTCATGACCAAAATTCACTATCAGTCTACTATTGGTAGTCTCATGTATGCTATGGTAGCTACAAGACCAGACATTGCATTTGTATTGGGAATTGTGAGCAGATATATGTCTAATCCAGACAAGAAACATTGGGAAGTAGTCAAGATGATTTTGAGATATCTGAGTGGCACTAAGGACAAGTGTCTATGATTAGGTAGAGGGAAAGCATCCATTATTGGTTACACAGATTATGACTATGTTGGTTGTGTAGACAATCGTAAGTCTACATCAGGGTACATTTTTCATTTTGCTGGAGGTGCTATCTCTTGGAGATCTCCTTTTCAAGAATGTACAACTATTTCCACCACAAAAACAGAGTATGTTGCAGCAAGTGAGGCATCTAAGGAAGCATTGTGGCTTTCTCGTCTTGCTTGTGATATGAGTCATGTTCCTCGTTTGCTCAATGATAGTCAAAGAGCCATTCCTTTGGCTAAGAATCCGGTCTATCATGCAAAGACCAAGCACATTGAGGTGAGGTATCACTTCATTAGAGATTGTTTAGCCACTGAGTGCATTAGTCTTGAGAAGGTTCACACTCGAGATAATGTTGTAGATGCTTTGACTAAAGCTCTACCACATGATAGCTTTCAACACTGTTTTCACTTGATGTGGGTTACCCGATTCATGATCTTACACAGTCACGTCTATACTGTCTAACATGCCCATCAGGTGGGAGATATAGTTTGTACACTTGCACTCAAGTATTCTTTATCATTCTTTATTTTTCTCCCACAGTTACTTTGGCCATATTGGCCTTTAGTGGGAGATTGTTACCGTTAGTGTCCATGTGAAAGGCCAAATGTCCACTAGACACTTCTTTGTATATGTTCTTTAATAAAACATATAGTGGCCTGGTTAGTCACAGACTGTAAGTTTGACCGCATTTGTAACACCTAAGAAGTATGTGTTCATGCTCCCTGTGTATTGTGTTTTTCTGCGTATTCTGTGGCCTCTATGCGGAGTATTATGTGCAGGCCTAGGAGCTCAATTTTCTACTCTGAGGATATCGTAGTGAAGCTCTCCATCGATTAGGTTCCTCAAAGCCTCAATGTAGCTTTTGTATGTCATCATAGATTCATTAATGTGCATATGGATTATTTTGATGCATCTCACAGGCAGGTCTAGGCTCTCATACCACAACTCCTATTGCGAGATTGGGTTCACATGAAAAATGCAATATAAGATACAAAGAGCTGATTCATGTTGAGCATGAAGACATGTGGAGAAACACAAAGCAGAGAGCATATGGAAAAAAGAAACAAAATGTGAAGATAGATGATATAGATACCAAAATTATAGTAGTTTATTGAGATCAAGTGTGGAGAGCAGATCGTCAAGAATTTGATTTGGAGCTTTGACCTATCTTTTTGTAGGTCATCATAGGGAGTGTTGAGAGTTGACCTTGAGTGGGTTTGCAAGTTTGGGTCATCCATGAGGTTTCCCTTAGCTTTGCCTTCCCTTATGTAGGTAATCACAAACCCATTTTTAAGTGTATATGGATGATTTTGATGCATCTAATGGCAATTGAAGGTATTCATACCACTCTTGCAAAATAATGTTCACATGAAGATGTAGTACATAACACAAAGATTTGGTTCATGCATGAGCATATATACGCATAGATAAGCACAAAACAAAACATATAAATATGTAATAAGATATAGAGGTTGATGATAGATACAATATAGAATATTGGGTGCATTTCCCCTCTATGCACTTTGCTGCACAAATCCCAAATTCCCAATTATATAACAAATAAAATTCAATAATTGAATAAATAATAATAAAAATTATCCACGCACCCATCTAATTTCTCATTCTATTGAAAAGGAAAAAGTAGATACTTGTGCAAGTTATGAACATACAAATTGATACAATGATATACTATTGAGTTTTGATAGCAATGGCGATAAGTCAAATGTGCAAACGTGGAGCTATGGTGAGCAATACGGAGGAAAACTTCGTGTGGAGCTATGGTGAGCAACGGGATTAAAAAAAGGGGGGATGCACGAGTTTTTAAGATACTAGAGCAATGATATATAAATTGTGTGTGGGTGTATATAGTGTGTATATTTGTATGCATGCATATATGTATGTGTGTGTAGGCATGTTTGTATAGAATCTCTGAGAAATCTCATTTGTATTCATCAATGTAAAATTTTCCATCACTATCTTATACAAAAATTTATAGAATTTTGTTATCATTTATACAATGTTGAATTTTGGAGTTTAATTTATTGACTTACTAATGTGCTTTGTGCTTTGATATAGTAGCTGAAAGTTTGCGAATGGGTGTGGATATTTTGGATGTGTGGACACCAATAATAAAAAGTATATTTCCTTTATATTTTGTAAATAAAGAATCACGTAAAAGGTTCTTTCTAGAATGTCATAAAAATAGTGGTTAAGATAAGGATTGTTGTAGATAGCAATCTCTGTAAATAAAAGATAAGGCTCTTCATAAAAGAGAATAACTTGTTAGTTTCGTGCTTGCTTTTCGAAGTGTTTCTTTCATTATAATCTTTATTTTAGACATAATAAAAATCCTATAAATACACACACGCTAAAGAAGAGATCGCACTCAATATTGTGTACTATCTTATATACTACTTAACTATGTTTGTATGTATTTTCATTTTTCATACTCTCTCTATACGTATGTCCGTAAGATTTTGCAATAAATTCTTTAAAGAACCCATTTGAACTCATGAATGTAAAACCTCCATTCCTTATTCCATTTAAAGTATCCCTTTTTAATATATACTCATACATTTATGTATAGTGAATTTTTTTCCCTCTTAAATGCATTGAATCTTTCTTTTCTTTCTCGTGATATATATCTGCCACCTCCTCCTTGATTGATTGATTGATTGTGTATCCAATACAAAATCACTCACATAACTTTCTTCACCTTTTGTTATTATTTTTGTTTACTTTTTGAAAAGAAGAAAAGTAGACAGAAAAACAAACACAAGAGAGAGAAGTGTGTGTCTCAGGTTATACTTCCACTCACGTTTTTTTACAATTTCTTGTCAAAGAGTTCTATTGTAAGAAGGTATACCTACTTCTTTGACCTTGAGCACACACAGATGTGCATAGTATGAATGCACATATAAATATACATACAGTATATATATATATATATATATATATATATATATATATATATATATATATATATATATATATATATGTGTGTGTGTGTGTGTAACCTCCCTTCCAAGGTAGCCCGTTGAAGTTACTCTTAAAGTGTGTGAATTCCCGGATCAATATCACAACAACCGATATTAATATTAAAAACCAACATAAAAGAGAAAAAAGGAAGAACAAGGGAGAACAGTCAATAGATGGCATGAACCGTAGACAAAAAGTGTAAAAGTTGATGATGATCAAAGTTCAAGAGTGATTTTAATCCCAATGGAAGTGATGGGTTGAGTAAAAATGCAAGCTTAACAGGTTTAGTATGGCAAAGAGAAAGAGATGACTGTTTAAAGGACTTATTCAAGGGGAGGAAAATGTGTGAAATCAGTTGAGCTTAAGTACATTCTCAAAGTTATAACCTATGAGCTATATATGAATGTGTGTCCATCAAAGAAGAAAATCCATCATATATGTATGATATCATATAAACCTAATCATGGAATGATCAACCATTCAATTGATAAAAGTTTTTAGTGAAATTTTCATGAAGTGACTCACGTGCCTATATAAGAACATCAGTGAAGTTTTCTTATCACTAAATATTGTATAGTTATCACTAAGGCAATCATGCAAGGAGATAACTTTAGGAGCATTGAAGCTTTTTATCCTCAAGTCCATTTAATAGAGAAATCTTTCCAGAAAAGTAATGAAGAAACTTATAAGCAATACTCATTTTTTTTATAACAGCTGTGTGCCTTGGAGGTAACAATGCTCCTCATCTTAGTGAATTTTTTTATGCAATGGTGCAGATTAATATCAATGGCCAGTTGTCGAAGACTATTAGACTAAAATGTCTATCAGGAAAGGATGCCCTTTGGCCCCTATGCTTTTTGCTATTGCTATAGAGGGGCTCATTTGCCTAGTGAAGCATCATATGAACTTGTGCCATATTCAGGGTCTCTCGCTCCCTCTAAGTCATGGCTAGATGATCATCAGACTTTTTGCAGATGACATGAATGCATTTGTGCACAATGATACAACCAACACTGATACCTTTTGGCGATGCTCGGACACTTTTTGTATGGCTTTAGGGTCCAAAATAAACCATTCTAAAATCGCTTTCAGAGCAATTACTGGACTTTCGCTCTGATTTCTGGTTGATTAGGATTGTCAAATGATCCCTAGGGGACGAATCTTCCGCCTATTAGGTATTCGATGGGTTTTGGCATTTTGATGGAACAACATTGGAATTGGAGCACAACACACAATACTGAATGTATTACTAGAGAATGTACAAAGATGAGTAGCCCATTAGGGCAACAGGCGTATATACAAGCCGACGGAAAAAAACCTCCTAAAGAGGGAAAAAAGTGCCCCGGCGGTCCTAGAGTGTTCACACACATCACTACCTAAATATATCAACAAATCCCCCCTGTGAGTGATGCGCTGAACAAGTAGCTGACACTCATGTATAAGGAAGTGCCAAGCTATGTGGAAATCACTCCACAAAAGGAAGTAAGCCCAAAGCTTTGCGGAAAGCTTCAAACTTCTCCCTAGGTAGAGCCTTCGTAAAAAGGTCTGCAATGTTCTCCTGCGTGGGCACATATGCCAAGCTGATCTCCCCAACAGAGAACCTCTCCCTAACATAATGATAATGCACCTCAATGTGCTTAGTGCGATCATGGAACACAGGGTTCCTCGCAACTGCCAATGCGCTCTGACTGTCAATGAAAATGGTGGTGGCAGAAGACTGACCAACACCCAAATCAGCCATAAGGCGTCTGAGTCGCACACACTCAATAATCGCTGTGAAGGCTTCCCTATACTCAACCTCACAACTGGAAGTGGCCACAGTAGGCTGCTTCTTGCTCAACCAAGATATACATGAGCTACCAAGCATGAAGCAAAAGCCACTAGTGGACACACGAGTGTCATAGCAAACAGCCCAATCAGAGTAAAAAAAAGCATGCAAATCTGGCGGTAGTGATCCCCCCTTGGGATAAAACAACCCAAGTAGCCGAGTACCACCAAAGTAGCGAAAGGTACGCTTAACCACCTGCCAATGCTTGACTCCTGGGCAATGCATAAACCTGCTCATCTGTGAGACAGTAAACTGAATATCTGGCCGAGTAATGCATAAGTAAATCAAGCATCCAACAGCTTGCTGATAGAGAACAACATCAAATGCATCTCCAGCATCATGAAGACTCAATCGTAAACCTGTCTCCATAGGAGTGGTAATAGGCTTACAGTCTTCAAGGCCAAAACGCTGCAATAATGTGTCAATATATTTCATTTGACACAAAGCCATTCCACCATCAACGTGCATAAACTAAATGCCCAAATAATGATGCAAATGCCCCAAATCAGACAACTCAAATGAGGCATGCAAATCAGCAATATGCTTCTCAATAGGACCAGTGAGCAGCATGTCATCAACATAGACAACAATATCAAAAGCACATCATTAGCACGCTTAACATATAAGGTGCTTTCAGTTGGACTGTTCTCAAAACCATGTGCAATCAAATAGGCATGTATTTCTCATACCAAGCACGTGGTGCTTGCTTTAAACCATATAATGCCTTCTTTAACCTGCACACCTGGTTTTCATGCACTTTCTGCACAAAGCCACGGGGCTGAAAAACATACACTTCTTCATGCAAGTCACCATTCAGAAATGCTATTTTAATGTCCAACTGATGTACCTTCCAACCATGATGGGTTGCAAGTGCATATATGCTCGGAACAGTAGTCATACGGCATGTATGTGCAAAGGTCTCATCAAAATCAATGCCTCTTTCCTGTGCATAACCCTTTGCAACAAGCCTAGCCTTATACCTGTCAATTGTACCATCAGGTTTACGCTTCAGCTTGTATACCCACTTAGTGCCAATGGCCTTCTTGCTAGGAGGCAAGTCACATAAAGACCAAGTACCATTCTTCATTATTGCATCATATTCAGATTGCATAGTAGCCATCCAATTTTCTGAATTTTGTGCGCCATCAAACGAAACAGCTCACTCTCATCACAAAGACTAGATGCAGCCATATCATAGCAATCTGATGCAAAAGAGGCACTATGAGAGCCTGATCGAGTACGATATGATAGAGGTGCATCTAATTTGCTGTCACGCAAGGTCTGCACCAGCCATTTTGGCATAGTTCTTGCCTGCTCAATATCAGCTCTCTCATCAATAAGTGCATCATGTAAATTGCATCAGAAATGGAATTATCTACATCATCACATGAAACCTGTAAAGGCTGAGAAGTTGCCTCATTAGGACCAGCACTAGACTGTCCACCTATAAAAAGAGGCAGCAAAGTATCATACATGTCTTTGGAGCTAACAGATGTCTCCGTAGTACATGAAAGCAATGGCTGAATAGCATCTTCCACAAAAACAACATCATGGCTAACCAAAATGCATTTAGTCTGTGGATGATACAGACGATAGCCTTTAATTTCAGAACTGTACCCAACAAAAATACATTTTACTACTTTATCATCCAAATTTTTGCGATGTTGTTCAGGCACTAATGCATATGCCAAACAATCAAAAACACACAAATGAGCAACAGATGGCTTGCGGTCATGCCAAGCCTCATATGGAGTGATAGACTGCAACGCTTTAGTGGGACACCTGTTCAGTACATATGCTGCACACATGACAGCCTCAAGCTAGAAACTATGTGGTAAAGCTTGACTCTTGACCATACACCTCGCCATCTCCATGAGTGACCTGTTCTTTCGTTCAATAACTCCATTCTGTTGAGGTGTATACGGCACTATACAGTGGTGTTTTATCCCACGTTCAGCCATAAATGCATTTAAATCAAAAGACATAAATTCCCCCCCTCGACTCGAACGAAGGGTGCCCATTTTACATGCTGACAGATTTTCAGCCAAAACCAAAAACTATTTGAAGCACATGAACACTTTGGACTTTGCCTTAAATGGATATACCCATGCATGCCTGGAAAAATCATTTATGAAAGTCACGAAGTAAAGATAATTCCCAAAAGAAGGTGCCTGCATAGAACCACAAACATCACTATGTACAAGTTGCAATTTTTGAGTAGCCCGAACTGAACCATCTTTTGGAAAGGACGAATGCTGCATTTTGCCCAAAATACAGCCTTCACAAACATGTTTTCCAGGTGCCTCAAGTTTGGGCAAAGAGGACATCATTTCAGATTTCTGCAGGCGTAGCAAACTAGCAAAATTCAGATGACCAAAGCGTGCATGCCAAAGCTTTGCATCTGACATAGCCTGAGAATCATTTACTGCACATGCCAAATCATTTACTGATCTTTCATAGTCTATGAGCTTATACAGCCCACGACATAAAATGCGAGAAGCAATAATCACATCGCCATTTGATAGATCATGAACTGTACACCTGTCATCAACAAATTTCACAACCAAGCCAATCTTGGCTAATGCAGAAACTGATAACAGGTTCGTCTTGATCCCTGGCTTAAATAAAGCATCTGACAAGTCGAAATGATCTTACCAACTCCCATAATAGGATAACAGGAGTTGTTGGCGCATGTAACAGTATTCCCTGTAGGGGCAGGCTCGAGTGAAGAGAAGAAACTACGCTGCGAGGTAAAATGTTTGGTCGCCCACTGTCAAAATACCAAACATCTGAGTCTACTACAGACATGCACTGCTCATGAGAAGATGGGTCAAAAGTGCATACAGTAGTAAACACCCATTCTTCTTCCTGCACAAGATTAGCAGGCTCTATTTTTGGTGTAGAGGCCTCTGCAACAACCATTCCAGCCTCTTTCTTCTTTGCCTCTTTAGCAGCCAGTTTTGGACAGTTCTTTATAATATGATCATTCCCTTTAGAGTACTTACAAAACAATTTCTGCTTTTCTGAGTTTTTCTCATCTTTATCTTGGTTCTTCGAATGTGCAGCATTTGCAGATTTCTGCTTACTAGTAGAAGAGCTCCATTTTCCTTTGCCCTTTTGACTAGCCAGGAAAGCTTCATCTGCAACATGCATAATGGACCTGTTCTGCCTGGACTGATCTTCCTGCAACAGAACAGAGACTAACTCCTCAAATGACAAGGCATTTGGATTGCCTTTCATCATCCATAAAAGAGTAGAAGCAAAACTCTGATATGAATCAAGAAGACCATTCAGAATGGTCTGCACAAGTGAGCTATCTAGTATAACCTCATTAGCAGAAATCAACTGTTCCTTCAAGTCTTTGATCTTTGTTAGGAAACTGTCCATAAAATCACCTTCATTCATGTGCTCACACTCCAACTATTTTTGGAGGTAAGCAACACGAGCCTCATTCCTAGCTTGGTACAATGTGGTAAGTGTATCCCAAGCATCCTTTGCTGTTCTGCAAGAGCGAATGTGAGGAATAATGGCACGTTTGACAGAGAAAGCTATCAATGCATGCGCCTGGGCATCTCTGTCATCCTAGCGAATCTGCTCTGCAGTAGGTGCAACAGAAACCGCAGCACGAACATGAATTTGCAGAATATCACCATCTTCGACACCTTCTGCATCAGCTTCAATACCTGCAATTGTAACAGTTGTAGGTGTGATAGGATGTTTTTCAACTCCCTACACAATGTTCCATAGTCCTTTTGCAACCAATACATGTCGCATCATATAAGCCCACAACGGGTAGTTGGTACCATCCAACTTATCCTCAACAGCCAACATACAGAATACATCACTGCTTTCAGCCATGGTCGATGACTAAAATACCTTGATGCAGAAAATTGACTGTATCTCAAAAAGTTGAACGGAACTGCCCAGAGGAGTTCTGCTAAACCTGTAGCAGACTTCGAGACACTTATACTGGCGAACAGAAACTGGTATATACCTTTGGCAAAAAAAGATGAAATAGCCTACACAAGCACTGTGATAGTGCATTCGGAGGCCGAAACGAGCTCAGATCGCGATTTCGGCACACACAACAAAGCTGTTTTGATCTCGAAAACATGCTGAGTATGCTCACCAAAATTCATGTGATTCTGAGACTGCAAATGGAGGAGTGTCGACGGCACCCTAGATGAAGCGACGACCTGCTCTGATACCAATTGTTGGAGATAGACGTCTGCGGAAGCACGCGAACAACTTAAGGAAGGAGAAGAAGCTTGGAGCACAACACACAATATTGAATGTATTACTAGAGAATGTACAAAGATGAGTAGCCCATTAGGGCAATAGACGTATATACAAGCCGGGGGAAAAAAACCTCCTAAAGAGGGAAAAAAGTGCCCTGGCGGTCCTAGAGTGTTCACACACACCACTACCTAAATATATCAACAGTAATTAATACATTCCTTATCTCATTGACTATTTACTTTCTCTCCTGTTGGAGACCAAAGGATCAAGAGATTATCAAATTGGAAAGAATTTGCAAAAACTTTCCCTAGACGGGTGACCCCAACAGAAGAGGTGTCCCCAAAAGTAAATGTTCTACTTGTATTTGCCAAAAGGATATGAGGACTCTTGGGCCATGCTTATCTCACGAACAAGAGAGCTCTTACGCTGGTGGGTCACTCTCGTTAGAAGGACCTAGGCCCTCTCACCCTTCTATTCTCCCCACTCCCGGTGTCTCCTAAAGGCTCGAGTCTGGTTTGCTCTCTGTGGAAGAGCTGGAACAAGGTCAAACAGTTCGTCAAAATCAATGAAGATTGGAAATGGGTGGAAGGTATCAGAAAAATTGATTCGATTTGGTTCCCCATCAAGGGCCTAAGAGGCATGGAGTCCCAGAACCTTCAAAAAGCTAAAAAGCTCTGGAACAAGGGTTTCGATATTGGAAACAGCTATGGAATCAAGAAGCTTGCCGATGGATTAGATTTGAGGATATCGATCCAGAAATTAGAGTGAACTTTGAAGAATGGACGCTCTTGTAGAGTAGATGCATTGCTTGGGAACACTCAAAAACCTGCCTCCTCATCGGTCAAGACCCTCCCCACCATGAAGATCTCAAATGACACAACAATAATAGCTTGAACAAAATTCTTAGAATCAAGGAGAATTTGGACTTCCATATCATTATCAATAAGAAGTGGTGTCTTACATGGATGGGATTGCATTGGGATCTGAAGTTCCTGTCCATCTCTGCAAGGCAAGACAAATTTTGATGCTTGAACTCTTCTGGTGATCTAATCTTTAGTTCTAACAAGACCATTTTGTCTTGAAAACGCTACCATGATACCAAGAAATTTCTATATGATGTGCATATTCCATGTCTGTCTTTGCCTCATGTTTGCCATTGTTTTTGCTCTTCTTCTCAGATCTTCATAGCGCATGGCTATTGTTTCTCACATTTTTCCTTCAAAGGATGTGACATGGAAAAGCACTTTATGCTCTTGTTCCCCATGATGCATAGATCTATGAGTGAAGCCTAAGATCTTCATAGTGCATGGCTATTGTTTCTCACATTTTTCCTTCAAAGGATGTGACATGGAAAAGCACCTTATGCTCTTGTTACCCATGATGCATAGATCTATGAGTGAGGCCTATATAGAATATGTCTACTCCAAAAAAATCAAATTTAGCCATAAAGGAATTGGAGAGCCTATAATACTATGGGAACTAGGAATAATTTTGGTGCTTGTTTTGCTAATGGAGATATGAAAATGGCAATTTTATATGAAAAGAAAGATCAAACAAGCAATGCGTCACCAATGCTAAATACTTTATCTTTGATCAATCATGTCTTTTTTAATAAGGAAAGTAGAATGAGCAAGTACAATGCATGCTCATCAAGAGGATTCATAAACACGATTCAACATGAGCATCACCAATTCTATGGTTGTGCGCACACATCTCAAAAGGTTGAGTCCATCTCATATGGGGTGGGGGGCAAGGGTTCAACCCTTGCTTGCTCTAGATGCCCCTTACCATCACACGCAGGACGAATATGGCCTTCAGGAATCTTGACACTGACCTTCACACCCTGCAATTATTGACCTCGTGGCCAATGGTCTTGTCTTCAGCCTTGGGGCTCATAAAAAATCTTGTCTTCTCATTGGGCCTTAGGGCCCTGCCTTCCCAAGCTCTCCCCTAGTGAGTCTTTGGGACAATGCTAAGTATCTAACCCTTCCTTTGTGGGATATATGAGGTCCTATTGATACTAAGCCCGCTTTCACTTATACTTCCATTAATTCAAGGGCATTCAAAAAGAATAAGCCTCATACCAAACTTACTTTAAAAAAGTTTTTTTTTGTCAAAAGGTTCGGTATCTCATGTGATTCTTTTAGACTCGAATTGACTTGAGAAAACAAATGCGCAATTGAATAAGCATATAATACCCTTGACACCCTATATATCTAACAAAAATAAGGGCACACAAGTTCATAACTCACCTAAATATCAACTACTTTATAAGCTTCTTGGTCTTTCAAAATTTGCCAACACCCCCCTCCACTTGCATAGCACCTCCATGACAGCTTGCTTTTTCTATCCAAAAGCTTTTGAGATATGCATAGATGTAAGCTAAGAACTACTTTCAAGGTCACAATGCACATAACTCCTCTCTCGTCTAGGTAAAGGAACTTGCCTACAAAATTACTAAACCCTCCTACCCGCTCTCGGACACGAGCGTGAGAGTCCATCGACACTTTACAACACACGGCGCACGCATTCTCTCTCTCTCCCTCTCTCTCTCTCTCTCTCACACAGCTGGAAAAACATAAACACACAAAGATTGAAATGCATCCAGCTATGCAGAGCTTCAGATCGAGAGAGCTTACCTATACTAGGACCCGCCAAACCAGGCTGGACGGATCGATGTCGTGACATGCGGATCCGAGCTGGGAACCTACGCACTCATTGCCGTGTCTGAGAACGACTTTTCTCTTCCCCTTTCTCCTTTACCCTCTGCCTCTCCCGAGTCCCAACCTTCAGCTGCACAATCGAATAACCGTGTTTTCGTGAGCCTAGTTTCTTCCTAGCTCTACGATAGTCGCCATGAGAGAAATCATCAGCATCCACATCGGTCAGGCTGGAATTCAAGTGGGCAACGCGTGTTGGGAGCTTTACTGCCTCGAACATGGTATCTCCCCCGATGGGCTGATGCCCAGGTACGTCTTTCTTCTCTTTCGATCAGCTGTGCAATACCTACATTTTTTGGGAGTGGAATCCCTAGTTTAGGAGCCTGCTATAGAAGATTGCAAAGGTATGAAGCTGGATCTAACGAGAGGCGTTTCTCTGTGTATGCATGTGGGACATCTCGAACAGATTTATAGAATGCTGCTGCAGTTAGGCCATAACAGTCTTAGAATTAGATGAACCCACTTGATGCTACATTTTTGTAATTCGATGAATAGTAACAGATTGCGTTTTAATGTGTTGCTTTTATCTTACATTTCTTTCCATGTTGTTCAGTTCACTTTTGATCTCCTTCACCTGTCCTGAATTCTGGCATTTGTAGTGTATACATTTCGTCGAAGAAATTTATAGAAGTATCGTTGCAGTTGGGTCAAAACAATTCTAAATAGTAGATCAATCCAGTATGTGCTGCATTCTGGCTTTCCACGCACTCGAGCATTTATTACATTGCAGTTTAATAGGTTGACATTGACTTTTGTTACTTTCCATGTTTAATTCTATTTATAATTTTCTCCACGGGACTTAAATTGTGATATTTATAGCGTATAATACATTTTTGATCGTGCATCAACAGTGTATATGGTCCTTAAGTTGTATGCGTTTATGACTGATGGTCACAGTGTGTTTAGGTTTCTCGTCGTCTTGGTGATGCATATGATCGCAGCACTGTGCATTAGGACAGTCCCATTCCAAACATTCTCTTTTGCATTGAAATATCACTATAGGCCATGCGTCTCAATACTGTCAGTCAAATTCATTGGAATTTCAATCTTTTTGTGACTGAGGCATATGGAAAAGTCTAGTATATGGTCAACAAGCTCGCAATTGAGTTTAATATTGCATAAGTGTTTAAAGAATGTTGCAGATCCGTCGAAGAGATGCTCAATGACTTGTTTCAAGCCTTGAAATGTATTTGCATTAGGTTCTTTTTCTGTGAATCAAAAGAATGGAAATGGTTATTGATAATTTATTACTTTGTTTCCTGTTGGGATGCAGCGATAAATCTGTTGGAATTGCTGATGATGCGTTCAACACATTCTTCAGCGAAACTGGTGCAGGAAAGCATGTCCCAAGGGCTATCTTTGTTGACCTAGAGCCCACTGTCATTGACGAAGTCCGCACTGGATCCTACAGGCAGCTTTTTCATCCAGAACAGCTGATTTCTGGCAAGGAAGATGCAGCCAACAACTTTGCAAGGGGACATTATACAGGTGAACGGGCTCTTTGTTTTATTGTATTTTATCATCATCATCATCATCATCATCATCATCATCATCATCATCATCATCATCATCATCTATAGCTGTTATTCATTGGATAGCCAGATTTTTTTTGGAATCTGGAGTGGAATTCTATCATTTATATTCAGTGCATTGAGTGTATTGATAATAATCATTGATTTCATGTGTGGAGTTGCAACAATACACACTGATTATGAGATTGATTTGTGCAGTGGGAAAGGAGATTGTTGACCTCTGCCTAGATCGAGTGAGAAAATTGTCGGACAACTGCACTGGATTGCAGGGATTCTTAGTGTTTAATGCAGTTGGTGGTGGCACTGGTTCTGGTTTAGGGTCCCTTCTTCTGGAACGTCTGTCAGTGGATTATGGGAAAAAGTCAAAGCTTGGATTCACTATTTATCCATCACCTCAGGTACAATCTTCTCAGCTCTTTGGATTGTACAAAGGAATTATGATGTTCAGAATCTTCAAGAAGTACATTGTTCGGATCTACAGTTTCACATGTTTCTCTCCTGCATTTGAAATCATTGCAAACATTGTGTTCTAATGTGTTCCTCACTGTCTCTACGTTTGTGCATGTCCTCACTTGCAAATGGAAATACAATAATATATGAAGATCTGCATTGAAGACGTTGGAATACCTGTTTTTGTGCTTTTACTCATTTATTTCATGTCAAAAGGTTTGCCAAGCTCTCACGAGTTCCTCCTTTCTTTTTTCTATTAATAACAGGTGTCTACTGCTGTAGTTGAACCATACAATAGTGTACTCTCTACCCATTCTTTGCTGGAGCATACTGATGTTGCTGTACTGTTGGACAATGAGGCAATTTATGACATTTGTAGAAGGTCACTTGATATTGAGAGGCCAACATACACCAACCTTAATAGGCTTATATCACAGATAATATCATCTCTTACAACATCCCTTCGCTTTGAGGGTGCCTTGAATGTTGATGTGACAGAGTTTCAAACCAATCTTGTTCCCTATCCTCGCATCCATTTCATGCTCTCATCATATGCACCTGTCATTTCTGCTGCAAAAGCTTACCATGAGCAGCTTTCTGTTCCAGAGATCACTAACACAGTATTTGAGCCTTCAAGTATGATGGCAAAATGTGACCCACGGCATGGCAAGTACATGGCATGCTGCTTAATGTATCGTGGAGATGTTGTCCCAAAGGATGTCAATGCAGCTGTCGCAACCATCAAGACGAAGCGTACTGTACAATTTGTTGATTGGTAAGTTCTGAAATCAACATAGCATTTGCATATACACACTTAAATTAATGCAAAGAGATCCTGGAAGTAGATGCTGTGTCTAGTCATTTTGTCTGATGAAGATGAGTGTGGCTTCATCAGAAAAGCAATATTTTAGTGTGATGAAAAGTGATGTGAATCAAGCTGATCCAATTAAAAGCCACTCACACGTGCATTAGCACTTGAATACAGGTGTGCAAGTGCATCCATTATATTATTTATTGATGTTACTTTACTTTTCATGTTTGTTCAGGTGCCCGACAGGCTTCAAGTGCGGAATCAACTACCAGCCACCTTCAGTTGTTCCAGGGGGGGATCTTGCAAAAGTACAGCGTGCTGTTTGCATGATTAGTAATAACACAGCAGTTGCAGAGGTCTTCAGCAGGATTGATCTCAAGTTTGACCTCATGTACTCTAAACGAGCATTTGTGCACTGGTATGTGGGTGAGGGCATGGAGGAGGGTGAGTTTTCTGAGGCTCGGGAGGATCTTGCTGCCCTAGAAAAGGATTATGAAGAGGTTGCAATGGAAGGAGATGAAGAGGCCGTAGATGATGAGGATTAGAGGATCACTAGGAAAAGTTTTACTTTTTATGTCCATCATATTGTGA